>PVJL010006760.1:0-87138 GCA_004026885.1 Lyroderma lyra | reverse complement strand
TGTGTGTGTGTGTGTGTGTGTGTGTGTGTATGTGTGCCTGTGTGTGTATAAAAAGAAAGCCAAAGGTGTAGGACTGGGAAAACAAACTTTGTAAATATTTATCACTAGGCTTTGTATGCATTTCTCTTTTATATCTTTGGAAAGAAATATCATAAAGGTCTGAAATACATAAACACATAGATTATGATTACAATGAAAAAAAACCCCAAAATACAGCAAAGCCATCAATGTTGCATATCATAACTTTGCATAATCCAAGCATTACATTAATTTATCCTTGGTGGAATAGCATGCATTTTTCTAAAAAATAATGTTACTTAGAGTATAACATATATACAGTATTTTAACTGCATAGGAATACTGGTAATCAGTATTAACAGTATTGATTAGATTTAGGATTGCTAAGAATATCCTGCCAATTTAGGGTTTATTTATTCACATTGCTTGGTTATTTAGTTGAAGCTATTTCAATTATTTTTTAATGCCCTTGTTAATTTGATCTACACCACGTGTCTTTTCATCTATGGTCTAATAGACACTGGCTCTTAAGTATGTACTTAAGACAGGACATGCTGTGCCTATAAAATGCTTAGACACTCAAATTAGACAAAAAGATGAGTGTCAAGTCTTGATTTCCTAGTGAGAACTTGTGTTCTCCTTTTACGTCGTAAACTGGAAATTGAGTCTCAGTGAGTACATAGGGAATGCAGATCCTTAAATAATAGATTAGAACATTATGAAAAGATTCTAGCAACTTTGTAGACATTTACATTTACCAGAAACCTCTGGGAAGAGTAGAAAATTGCCTCAGCTATTTTAACAGTGATCCATTTAGGTGGAAATTTAAATTAATTACAGGGGCAAATTAGTGAGACTATCAGATTATTGGGGCATTACGTAGAGATATTATGACCTACAGATGGAAATTGCAACGTGTTCTTATCGTGTAAAAATATAATCCCTCAGATCTAAAGAGCAACTGTCCAATAGAACTCCCTGTGATGCTGGAAATGTCCTGTATCTGCTCAGTCCATTACAGTAGCCACTAGTTACATATGGCACTTGCAAGTGTAGCTAATGCAATGGAGAAATTAAAATTTAGCTTTATTTAATTTAAATGTAAATATCCACATATGGTTACTGGCTAGCATATTGCACAACATAGTTGTAGAAATAAAGCTCATTTTTGACCCTTAAAAGAAAGCTATACTACAGTGGCAGGGATGTGATAAAATTAGAGGTTTTAAAATTAATGAGCATGGACAAAATATTTGCATAAGGCACATTGATAAAGAACTATTATCCAAAACATACAAAGAACTTATAAAACTCAACAATAAGAAAACAAACAACCTAATTTAAAAACTGGGCCAAAGTCCTTAACAGACACCTCTCTGAAGAAGATATACAGAAGACAAATAAGCCTATAAAAAGATACTCCACATCACATGTCATCAGAGAAATGCAAATTAAAACAACAACGAGAAACCACTATACATCTATAAGAATGGCCAAAAACTCAGAACACTGATAAAACCAGGTGCTGGTGAGAATGTGGAGCAGTAGGAACCCTGAAAACAGGGTAGTTACTTTGGAAGACAGTTCGGTGGTTTCTTAGAAAACTAAACATACTATTACCCTATGATTCAGCAGTCATGCTCCTTGGTATTAATCCAAAGGAGGTGAAAACTTTTATCCATACAAAAACCTGCACACCAATATTAATAGCAACTTTATTCATAATTGCCAAAACTTGGAAGCAATCAAGAGGTCCTTCAGTAGGTAAATGGATAAAATCCATGAGCATAATCTGGAAATATGTTACATTCTAAAGCAGGCTCTGACTCTAAAGGTTTAGAAATTCTTTTAGAAAAATGGTTTTTCCATTCACTTTGACTTCTCTGAGACTTTGAACTCAGCTAAAAACTCCTTGAAACTCTCCTCTTTTAGAGTTTGTTGGCACTGATGTCCAGATTCTACTCCTACTCTTCTATTCCTTCTCAGTCCCCAAGTCTGACTCCTTGATTTCTCTTTACTTATATATCTCCAATTTGAGGCTGTCCCCTGAGCCCTCAAGATGCTTTCCTTGGTATCTGTTGGCTCCGTTCAGTCTTTCAGTTCACTTATCATTCACATAACTAAACTTTTTGACTCCCCAAGCAGCATTTGAGTGCCAGACTTCATTTAGGCTACTTCACCTGTGCTACTAACTTCTCAGGACCCTTCTGTCTGAATGGTTCCCAAAAACCCAACAGCAGAAGACTCGGCTGAATGACACTATTAGGCTGTGAGTATATCGTTTTATATCCAAACTAGTTTTATCATTGACCTTTTCCACAAGTCACTTGTGGGGGTAACACTTCTATTCTTTAGACTAGAAATATTGGTGTTTATAACATTATCCTTTTACTCATCCCCTGAGAGTGATTTATCAACAAACCAATCCTTAAAAAAAAACAATTCTTACCCTGTAAATGTCTGCTTTTTCTCCAGGACAAGCTGGAGGCTGGGGTTCTAAGAGCTAAGGCAGGCTGGGCATGGGGGTGGGAAGGGGGTTGCCCATGACCGTGCGATTGGAGCACAGGGTACTTGGGATTAATGTTCCATGAGTCAATGAGAGGTCAAAGCCAGTGCACGGGAAAGGATTGAGAACAATGAGCAATGCGGGGAAGCTTCTGCAGTGTAGAACCTGCAAGGATTGTGCAGGCTCGAAGGGTGAGATCCACGAAGAATTTTAGAAGCAACTGGATGGAAAGCAAAGGAACTTTATAAGACCTTGTTGATTAATTTAAGGGCAGGAACAGAGCTGCTGAGATTGCTGAGCCTATTAGACCGGAATTCTTTTCCCTGATACGTCACCCTGGTCTTAGCCCTCAAACACACATGACTACTTGCTTTCTTACTGCTTTTTCTTAATTGTGTTACCTTTGGCAAGTTAGGAAAACTCTCAGTGCCTCAAATCCTCATCTGTACAAGTTTTCATATTTACCTCATAAAGTCATTTGAGGATGAAATGTGTTAATATATGTGGAGAACTTAGAACAGGGTTTGGCACATAATAAATGTTACATATGCATTAATTATTGTTATTATAGCATTGTTAATATTATTTTCTGTATAATAGTTTCTAACTGGTCCATCTGTCCCCAGAGGCTATCCCCTCCATGCAATCCTGCATTTAATTTAGTAATTATTTTCTTCATGGTTCTTTCTTTGACCTTGAGTGGTTCCCAAATTACCTGATGATCAGGCTCTAACTCCTCCATCTGACTATCTTGATCTTCAATACTCAGCCCCTGCCCACTCTACTAGCTTTCTCTTTGCTCTCTAATGCTTCACCTCTCCTTTTTTCAGCATGACCTCCTCACTGTTGCTGTGGAAGTCAGGATCTTCCATACCACCTGACCTTTGTTTCACTCCTTCCCTAGAAGGATCCCTTTTCTTAACCTTCTACTTGTCTCAATTCTAACTACTTTTCAGGGCCCAACTTAAGGTCTACTACTGTTGCAGCAGAGATAGTGTCTATTGTGCTTTCCCAATGTGTGTATCTAATAACATCCAGCAGAATGCCTGGCACATAGTATAATACATATCTGATAAATACAAATACAGTAGACTGTCCGTTAACTGGAACTCAAGCAACTGGCACAAATTTGTGGCCTGTTGCTTGAGATATAGTTAACAGAAATTCTACTTACTTGTACATTTATGTGGCATCTACCAGTCCCCATGGGTGCCAGTTAGCTGAACATCTACTGTATTTCTTAGTTGTTCTTTCTCTAGTATTCACCATCACAGATTTTAGAACTGTTTATCATTTGATTGATAATTAGTTCATGAATATACGTTGTATCAGTTTAGAAAGCCTTCAGTTACCTGTCATAAAAGACCACATTCATGGAAGGTTAAACCCTAAGGATATTTATTGTGCACTTCCAAGATTTAATCAACAACTCAAAAATGTCTTTCTACCTTTCTTTTCACTGTCCCAGACTGTTGAATTTTCATTGATGTGCTTTTTACCTCACCATCACAAGATGGTTGCTGTGGCTCCAGGTATTACATATTCCCATAAATAGTTCAGAGTGGAAGGAAGTATCAAGGCAAGTATGTCATCCCTAGTTTGAGAGGCTAGGAAAAGGAATGTCTAGGAAAGGAAAATAGGGATGGCATGATTGGCTTAGGTAATTCATCACTCTGGGCAGGACATATCACTACCCAAACAAAACTGGAGTTCTGCAGGGAAAAAGAGAAGAATTACTCATGAGCAGTTCACCTTGGTTAGTGTCTGCCCCTCTCTTGCACTTTTACTCTTGACTGTAGTCTCTTTGAAGGGAGAAATAACATCTTTATTCTCCAGAGTGTAAAATACGATCTGGAGAACATAGCAATCACTCAGGAAGTAATTGATTGTTGGATTTTTAACTAACGTTTGAGGCATTCCCTATGTCCTCACCTCAGGTCTATTTCAGAGTTGTAAACAGCTTACTACTTTGCAAGTAAGAAAGGTTCAACAAGCAAAGCACACTGAGAGCTAACAGACACAAATTTAGCACAGTTTTTATAGATTTCTGCAGAAGCTCAGAAGCCAAAATACAAATTTTGAGAAGTTTTTTGTTACAGTGTGCCCGATGTAAACATTATGTGCTTAGCTGAGCTGAGAGTCCTTTAATTATCTTTTCAGGAAGCCTTGCTGAGAGGGTAGATCCTAAAGCTACCAACCACATCAGCCTCCTGACAGCCCGTGCTCTAAAACAGGAGTCGCTTCCAAATAATAGTTTCTTTCCCCACATATTACAGTATTTATCTGAACACAAAGTAATTAACATCTCCATCATGTAAAATCTCTGATTGCATCATATGGTCTCAGCGACTCTCAGGCCACTCACCCATCTGGTTGCATTGATTTTGCCATTTGCTAGCATGTGGGTTTGTGTGTGTGCGGTGAGGGGGTTTGTGGGGGAGTGGAGGACTGTTGGGTGTTTGGAGTAACACGTCGCCACATGTGCATGGTTGGGCTTGTAATGTGTAGCCAATTATTCCATCGCTCTGCTCAAGTAAGAAAAAGACAGATGCTCCTCCTCACACTACTCTTGGATTTTAAACTGATACATTCCCTGCTCAGTGCCTCTGGAGAGCATCACAACGTGGAAGAGATGAATGTTTTACAATTAATTAGGTGAAAAGCTATCGCCTCACATTTCCTCAGCTATGGAAGTAAAATTCTGCAGATCAAGGATGTACAGCAATTCTAGATAAAAACCACACTGAGTATTTGAGCCATTGGAGAGAAAGATAAAGACAAAGAAAAAGAGATTACTGACTAGACTTAGTCTACTTATATATTCCCAAATTATGAATATGCAGATTAATTTGTACACATTGTCCAAACACTGGAGTGGATAGTGAAAAATTCCAAATATCACCAGTTGATTTGTTTATGTGACACTATGCCTACATGGTTTGGATCCAATGCCTTATTTTTCTTCTAGATGTTTGGAAAGCACATAAATATAATAAACAAATCTGCATAGGGGTAAGGAGAACTGACCCAATTTATATAATAGTATTGCCAAAGCTAGGAAATATTCAACACAAGGTTTTGGACTGTCCAAAGTTGCTTTTCCTAATGCAATCCTAACAAGTCTATTGAGTGAATGTAGATGACATAGCTGATGTGTTACTGTAATTCATGAATGGCTATGTTGAAAAAAATAAAAGAAATACAATAGAATGTAGATATTCCAAACAAACTAAACATTATAATGAATATCACCTAATAGCCAATAAGAGTTGTAAATTTTATCCATTATTTCAATATGCTTTTCCCTTTAGTTTTGTTTTCAAAGGAAAAATGCCAACTGGAATGTGCACTTGATAGGCCCCCTCATAGGGGCTGCAGTGATCTTGTCTTGATATTAACAGTTACACTTTCCAGGCTCAAGTGGGAGATATGGGGTGACTGGAAGGGGCAGAGAGGTAGGCAATGGAAATGGCACTGTGCCCCACAGTGTTTGTGATTGTTCTTTCTCACAGTTGACTCTGATTCATTTTCTCAGTCCCATGTAGCCCATGCTGATGTTCCCACCCAGAGTGGTGGAGGGCCTTAGAAGAGTGAGTGTCATGGTTAGAGCAGAGGCTCTGGATGGGGTGAAACCTGGCTCCACCGAGCATTGATGTGGGCAAGTTACTCAACCTCTCTAAGTTTCTGTTTTCTTTCTATCTCTATCTTTCTTTCTCTCTTTCTCTCCTTTCTCTTCTTTCTTTTTTGCCTTCTCTCCTCTCTCTCTCTCTCTCTCTCTCGTTCTCTTGCTCTCTCTCTCTCTCTTTTTCTTTCTTTCTTTCTTTCTTTCTTTCTTTCTTTCTTTCTTTCTTCTTTCTTTCTTTCTTTCTTTCTTTCTTTCTTTCTTCTTTCTTTCTTTCTTCTTTCTTTCTTTCTTTCTTTCTTGTAAATTGGGGATATTAACAGTAACTATCTCATGGGGTTACTGCCGATTGAATGACATAATCACATAAATTATTTAATCCATAATAATAAGTCCTACAAAGGTTAACTACTATTATTATTTTAGTTATAGTGGTGATAAAAGAGATGGGTGTAGAAAGGGGGATCTTTTGAAACTTATTTCAGACATCATTCATTCACTCATTGCTTCATTCAAAGGAAGCACCTTGATTGTTGTTTTGAGTGTGTCCACTCTAACGGGTAAGCATAATGACTTTGGGCATAACACAAGACCTTGGCAAAATCTCAGATAGGCGAAGTTTGCCTCTCAGATCTCTTCACCTCCCTAACGACTGCCATCTTCTGGAGTATCATTTTCTCCCACTGCCACTCACCAAAGTTCACATTAACAGTCAAAACTATCACCTCAGTTATCTCCCACCAAGTCTCCTGAGCAAAGTCTCACTTCCTCAGATGCCGTTTTGGGTGACTGGCTTAGTTCATGCTAAGTTGATAAATTTTCTGGTCTGTTGGTACATTGTATTAAGTCTCCGGGATGATAAACCTGCATTTCAACAGGGGTCCAGTAGAGACACAGTGCCTTACACAGAAGAGTCTTCCTCATGTGGAATTTCAGAGCTCAGAGTGGGCCCTTGGGGTAAACACCTTGGGGCAGATAAGAAGTTCAGCACCTTGTAAAGTAACTCACACAAGAACTTATGTCTATATATAGTGATGGCTTGGCGGGGGTTGTGAGATCCTGTTCTGATCTGATGGCGCATACAGCTTAGTTAGAGAGACAAGAAAGATATCAATTAGACAATAACGTAATAAAACCCAATGCATAATATTGTTAGATGATAATTATCAGGTAATAATATGCTGAGAATACATAAAAATGCCAGAGGTTATTTAGTAATGATAGCTAATGTTTATCGAATGCTCACTAAGAAATTACATATTTTATTGTGGTAAGCTACATGTAACATAAAATTTACAATTAGTGACATTTAGTATATACACAATATTGTGCACCAATCATCATGCTCTAATTCCAGCACATTTTCGTCACTCCGAAAGGAAACCCATACCCATTGTACTTTTCATTCTCCCTTTTCGCCAGTCCCTGCCAACTACTAATCTGCTGTCTGTCTCTATGGAGTTGCTTCTTCTAGATACTTCATATAAATTGTTTGATATAATATGTAGCTCTTTGGATTTAGCTTCTTTTACTTTGAATATTTTCAAGTTTTCTTCCAGGTTGCAGCATATATCAGTACTTCATTTCCTTTTCATAGCTGAATAATATTCTACTTTAGGAATATACCACATTTTGTTTATCCGTTCATCAGTTGATGGACATTTGGGTTGTTTCTATGTTTTGGCTATTGGGAATAGTGCTGCTCTGAGTTTTCATGTACAAGTTTGTTGGGGGGGCACTTAGGAGTGGAATTATTAGGTCATATGGTAATCCTACATTTAATTTATTGAGGAACCGCCAAACTGTTTTTCACAGTTTCCATTTTACATTACCACCAGCAATTTATGAGGGTCCTAACCTCCCTACACCCTCACTAACGTTTGTGATTTTCTGACGTTTTGATTCTAGCATTCCTAGGTGTGTGAAATGATGCCACCTTGTGATTTTTATTTGCGTGTCCCTAACGACAAATGACTTTGAGCACCTTTTCCTGTGCTTGTTGGCCATTTGCATGCTTTTGTGATGGGATTTTAAATACCTTAGCTCAGCTAATTTGTACCATAGACCTAACAGATATTTTACAAATAAGTAAACTGAAGCTTTGTAAGTAAGTTTGGGTAAATTGTCCAAAGTCAAGGCAGAATTGGGTTCCAATCAACTTGCACACTCTGGATCGAGGGCAAATGAGCCTGGAAAATGATGGATTTGGGTTACTGAAGAGTATCTGAACCTCCCAAGTTAAGAAAAACCTCCAAGGACAGCACAGTTACGATCAAGGCATGTTGGAAACAACTCACTTGTCAGCAGGCCAGTCACAGACACTGAGCCACACACAGCTGGGTTGGTGAGCCAGTTGTTAATGTGTTTCCCGAGGCACTCAGCTTTCAAAAAGGAGGCTTGGGGAGGCCTCTGTAGCCATTGGAAACTTATTTCTGTTCTGTTTCTTATTGTTAAAAAGAAAAAAAAGAAGAAAAAGAAAGAAAAAGGAGAAGTAGCCTGTCATAACTGCACTGAGATCTAATTTCTTTCACAAAATGCTATTTTATTTGATTAACTAGAACACTGTGGTCAGAATGTAGCAGATGAAGACGGTAGACCTACCATACCCAACAGGGACAGAGTCCAGACTGGATTTCAAAGAGCTTTTGATCACTCCGGACATTGAAACAGTTTTAGGATAAGACAAGTGAATAAAGAACACTTTCTCCAATTTTTTAAAACCTTAAGTGTAGAAATAAAAAGAAAAAATTTAAATTTAATATTTTAAAACAGTTCTTAAACTAATTATCTCTAGCTAATTATTTTAAACAAAGTTATCCCCTTTTATATAATTCACATTCACTACATACATCATTTGTCTCCTGGAAGGTATTTATCAACACAAAGTATACCATAGTGTGAGGCTGATTCACGAATAAAATCTATATAAAAGCTTAAAAAATAAAAAAGAACACATACCTCAGAGCCAATACTCTCTTCTCACAGACTCACCTATTGACAGCCCACAAGAACAGTGTGTTTGCACTGACACATGTCACACCTACCACATACATGGATGTGCCACAGGCATGCCACATTGCTTTGGCAACTGGTTAGACCACACATGTCTTAGTTAACTACCTTGCCTCCTTTTTAGATGATGCTGCCATTGATTACATAACTTGGAAATTAAGATAAATAATGCAAGTTCAGATAGTAATGAGAGTTCCTGCACAGTGCCTCTTATATAGTAGTTTCTATGAAGAGCTCTCCGTAGTAAAATAAAAAAGGTGCCTAAAGTCACATGGAAGTTGAGCCAAATGAGGGGGACTTTCCAGTCTATTTTACCCCAAATACTGAATAATATTTCACTCTCTATGAGATAGTATTAAAGTAGTTGTAAATCAGAAGCAGAGGCATCAAATACACACTGGGACTAGCTAGAGAAATCAAAGGTTTAATGTCAGTAACTTTAAACTCCTTGACAAAGCGCCTTAAGTGGACAGCTTGCTGCCTGTGCTTTGTGGGAGCACCCTATTTTCCCAGGTATCGCATGGATAACACTCTCCTGTCACATGCCTCCTGGACCGTGTTGGGTGTTTCCATTAGCACTCAGAGGCCGACCTGCCGCCAACACCAGGCTTTCTGTTTACTTGAAAAGGGAGTGAAAACTATAAATGTTTACCAAATCTGGACTAGACTGCTTAGTCTCCAAATAAATTTGGTGGCTGTTTCTATTGTTTTCTTAAATGTGTTTCAAGATAGATAGAGCAATTTTGGACCGAAAATAGCAAGATTCACTTGGATACCTTTTCTGCTATGTTCTGGGTCTCCCAAGGAAAAATAAGGAAATGAGCAGAATTTTTATCTAGGGTGGTGTCCGTGTAACATCATCCATATAAAGTATACACTTAGGTTTTTAAGCTTACTTTTTAAGGCAAGTGATTTTTAAAACTATCCCCCCACCTCCAGAATCTTCTCTCCTCATATTACAGCAAAACAAAACAAAGTAACATTTATGTAAAGATTAGGCCTTAGTGGAAACAACTGGAGAGCATTTGCTGGTGCCAGGCCTGGTATCTGGAGCATTTGTTTCCTAGAGAGTGTGGTGAGATAAAGTGAGCTCTTTTGTCCTCTGAATCCAAATTACAGATGCCTTAAAATACTGTGGTAATGCAGAACTTAATTAGAGATGGAACTGAGCTGTGAAAGCACCGATCTTTCCTAACAAGTTCTTTACATATATACATACGACTGGCTGAATGTAACACATACAACCCAGCTGAATCTATTCGAATTTCCTGGGTGTTGTAAAAACACCAATGGACCTTTCAAAGCAGTTACATGTACATTTGAATTCTGCAATTCCAAATTCAAAACTATATAATATATTCTACATTTAAAAGTTTATGGAACATTACAAGTAGACATTACTAGCTTTTTGATCTTCTCTGTCCTGAAACATATTTCATTAATCATATAAATCTAGCCAATGGTTTATCTGTTTGATGCTAGTCAAAAAGAACTATAGTAAGTTTCCTTCCCTTTTACTTTTGATATTATTTTAGCTTAACTTTATTATTTTCCTGATAAGTGGAAAATAAGGACATTGTTCAAAAAATGAAAAATGTAGAAAATTATAAAGAAATAAAAATCCCCTGTAATTGCAGCCCCAGCTATGATTATTTATTGTTTTAGTCTATTTTTCTAGTCTATTGTTTATGTGTATATGAATGCATATACATATCTAGATACTTGTTTACTTACAAAGTTGAATTCATATCTTAAATATTTTGTCCCCCGTTTCACTGAACATTATAAAATGAGATTTTGACACATCATCAAATAATCTTTGAGCACGAAATTCCAAATGGCTGCATAATATTATCCTTTAACACTTTTAGTATTATTGAGCATGTAGGTTGCTTTCACTTTTTGTCTTTCTGATGATACAGTGATACATAAACTTTTTATCAAATCTGATTATTTTCTTTAGATAGGTTCAATAATTGGAATTATTAAGTAAAATATAAAAATAAGACTTTTTAAAAATTCATAGTTTTTTTTCTTTACTGTTCTGACTGAATGTGCCCTGGTGAACTATATAAGCTCCACCACCAGTTAAAAAGAAGTGCCTACCTCATCGCACTCATCCATTCTTACTTATTAGCATTAAAAAAATAGTTTCTAGCTTGATGTGCCGAAAACAGCACCTCACCGTTGCTTTAATTTGCTTTTCTTTAAAACTGGTTAAAATATATATTTAAAAATTTCATTAAAAAAAAATTTCATTAAGTGGCAATTTGTATATTTTTCTTTTAAAACTGTTCATTTCCTTTGTCCAGGTTTTCTTTTTTTCTGTTAATTTCTTCTTTATGTTTTGTTTTTAAATAAAAATTGATGCTCATTATAAAAAGTTAAACAAAATAAAATCATAAACAATAAAAATATTAAATCACCTTATACCCATTTCTCCCTCACAGATACTCTTTATTTATATATTTCTTATAGATAGTTGCTTTTACAAAATACATAGGCATGCATACACATCTATAGGTTTTTATTTTTATTTATTTATTTATTTATTTATTTTTATTTTTGGTATGTGGGTAGCTCCCTGGCTGGGAATCGAACCCAGGCCGCAGCGCTGACAGTGCCAGCGCCGAAACCTTAAGCCACTACACCACCAGGGAACTCCCTATAGGTTTTTATTGACATAAGTTAGATCATTTGCATTTTCACTTAAAAATGTATCGTAGATTTATTTACTTGTCAGTACTCATAGATATTCCTTACTCATTTACAAAACTATAGTATTCTGAAATTTGGGTGTTGTGTTGTATAGTTTATTTCACTATTTTTTAAATATACATTTTTGTACATATATTATGAATAAGAGGCCCCAGCTTTTTTTTTTTCAGTGGTTCCCTGGCCACTGAATCAAACCCAGGCCACGACATTGAGAGCACCAACGCCTATCCACTACACCACCAGGGAACCCCTAGGCTCCAGCTTTTTCTATGTGTCTTCCCTCTAGCTGTGTGTAAAATGGGGATTTAATTTTCCACGATGTCTTTTTCTCAGGGAAGAGGCTTTTGTCGTACAGCTGAGAACACAGTTCTCACTAGTTCGAAGAGACACTGGCAGAAAAGGTGCTCTGATGGGCTCCGTTCTCCATGCTCAGAAATGCCAGCATAGGATTCCTAGAAAAGCTGCAGAAGATGTCTGAGCCTTCCCCCACCGCATTCAGAAATCAGAGAACATACGCACAGCTATTCAAGGCTCTAGCGAGAGGAGAAGGGGGAGTCACCATCCTTCAGTAAGTCCTCTGCTGAAATGGTGGCTTAATGCTTGTAGCTATTTAGCAGGTTGCCACTGGCCACACCGACCCACCGGGCTGTCCTGGTTCCTATTAAAGGAAGCTCCAAGGACAGCCAGCCCCAAGCGTTTGTGCAACCAGTAGGCTCTTAGTTTCTACCTTCAGGAAATAGCTTAAGAGGCCACATACTTCAAGAGTCCAGAGTAGGGAGACACTACCAGCCTCAGCCCCGTTTCTCCTCTTGCCTCCACACATTGTGACCAGATGGCCAGGAGAACTGGCATAGTCACTTGCCTGCTCTGTCTCAGGAGAGCATGGTGAATAGATTCTGTTATGCAGATTATCATTCCCAATATCTTATCCCCAGAAATTCTGGGAGGGGAGCATACAAAATCTACTTCATTCATTCATTCATTCATCAATCATACATTTATTAAGTGCCTCTATAGTATTAGTTTCTGGGTAGCAGGGACACAATGATGAGGAAAACATAATCTTTTCCCTCAGAGAGCTTGCTATCTATTAAAAAGACATAGATGGATGAGAACAAAGGATTATGATAACATGATTGTTGCTAGGCCAGAAATGTGTCCCAGGTGAGGCAGGCACAAAGGAGAAAGTGAGTTATTCCTGCTTGGAGGGTGAGGAGATAAGGAAAGGCTTGATAAAGTTAGTGCTGTTGGAGCTGAGTCTTTCCAAACACCTACTTCTTGTGCATCCTTGAAGCTATGTCTGACACCAGAGCCAGGTCTTAGCAGTCAGCAGGTCATGTCCAACAGTTGAGCAAAGTCCCCACAGTGCCCAGGACTGTGAAGCCTGCACCCTAGGCAGAAGGCTTCTTAAGCTAGAGATGAGATCAAACGTAGGGACATAGTGTGATCTCCCAGCATCGAAGATCCAGCCCTCAGAGAGGACATGGATTTGAACCACAGTGGAGTTTCTTTTGACCTTTGTCTTTAAGGTTCCCATAAGCAGATCCTGACATAACTAAATCTTCAGGAAAGGCAGAGTTAAAAGCAGATTTATCATATTTAATTTTGTGATAGCACTGTCTCCAGCTCCTCCCAAGTCAGGGATAGGAGAGGGGAGGACAGTATATACACCCAGCTTTGGATCCAAAAGGCCTTAGTTCCACTGTCAAAGCTAACAGTAAAGAAAGAACCAGAAATACGATGTAGAGTAAGAACTGGTCAAGGTGAGGAATTTCTCAAAGGGAATAATTTCCTACTTTATTTTACGAGGAAACTGTGGTTATTTAAGAATTTAAATAAGTTAGATCCTCACTAATAAAATTCATTCTATATTTAAAATCAAACTTCATTTTTTTAACTAATTAAATTCCAATAATTGAAATTAAATCTAATATTATGGAGCAGATGTGCCTGGAGAGTGGAGTCTGGAGTCTGTTATTTCTCTCAGAAGGAGGGCTGCCGTGCACCACTCATTCGTCTGAAGACAGAAACCTCTGATTGCAAACCCAGCCTGGGAGGCAGACAGACATCCCTGCGGGGTTTGGAGCCCCTAGATCAGTGGTTCTCAACCTTCCTAATGCCGCGACCCTTTAATACAGTTCCTAGGGGTTGCGACCCACAGGTCGAGAACCGCTGCCCTAGATCTTTCAGTTATACCTTCACAGCCTGGAACAGCTTTAGCCAACAATAGAGACAGGAGTATTCACACCTGCTTTATTCTGGTTGGCCCAGTTCAACTCCTGCCCACTCATGATCACCACTGTATTTACAAGTCACCCTACTATGGAGTCATGTAGAAAAGGATGATGCTTTTTGGAGACAATGGCAGACCAGTTGATGCCCCTTGGAGGCATATGGCCTTGTAGTTGATATCTAGGTATTAGACTTGATTGAGCTCCAATCTCAGCACCTCCATTTACCAGTTGTGAGACGTGAAGTTAAGTTGCTCACCCTCCTGGTACCAGTTCCCTCATCTGCAAGATGGAGATAAAATCATCAGGAAAACATATTGCTAACTCTGTTCTCAGGACTGTAAGGATGTGGTTAGATTTGGGATTGTGCAATGTTTCTTGCTATTTCTGTAAATTCTGGAAGGGTTGGGTATTTACAGCAGCGTGTCACTAAGTTTGCCTCTATTCAATCAAGGGAAGAGATAACATTAGGAAAGCCCCAAGTTTTCCTCTGAGTTGTATTTTTATAAATGTTCAGGGTTCTGGTTTTTAAAGTCAGGGGTTTGGAAATTTTTGCTTAAGATCAGTTCCTTAACAGCTGTGTCTAGATAAGACAATCTGATGTTTGATGTAATGAGCTTATATCTGTTCATAACGTCTATATAAAAACTTTTCTTTCAGCTGGATTTGACTTGTTAAAATATGAAGGAGTTTTAATTGCTTAAAGTATGCACCCAAAAAACTAGTTAATTTTGTTACATGAAACTTTGCTATGATTATTATAGTGTCCTAAAGTCCCTGTACACTTTCAAGTTTATAAATAATATAGATGTAGTAGAAACAATATATAAATATTATCTATTATCTAAAAGAAGATTTATAAAGTCTAATCCAGATCCAATAAATGATTTTATCTGATGTATCACTATTGCTTTTGATTCTGTGACAATTTAAAAATGGGTATGGGCAGTATAGGTGAGAAGCTTGCCTACCATTGCATAGAACTTGAAGTCTGTGTTATGCAGAAAATTCCTCCTCTGACTGATATGGATTGCTTTTTTCACACCTAAAGCATTTCACGTGGACACATGTATGAAATTAAATTTCCCTCTGTAAACATTTATTAGCACCTACTGTAGTTTAGTCATTGGTTTAAAAACTAGAAATACTTAAATGACCTTTCTGGAGAGGAGTGTCTGCTCCGGCAAGGGAGAAAGCCCTAAGCGACTTCCTAGTGTGTCCCAGGTGGTAGAAATGCGGTGAGAGGAGGGAGAAGAGGGCAGGGCTGTCCTGAGCAAAGGGGATTTGGGCTGAACCTGGCAGCCTGAGTAGGAGTTTAATAATTTATCGGGTGGAGGAGAGTAGTCGTAGAGGAATAGCAGAAGCAGTGTTTTAAAATGTTCGACAGTGAGTTCTTGGAGATAGATGGGAGAGAGGCTCAGGAGGAAATCGGAAAAGTATCCTCGCACCAGGATGGAAAGACCCTTGGGAACTGTGTTCATTAGCTTCCTTTTGTTGCTGTAATAAATTGACACAGACTTAGCGGTTCAAAGCAACACAAGTTTATTCTCTTATAATTCTGTGGGCGAGAAGTCCAAAAATAGCCTTCTGGGCTAAAATCAAGGTACCTAATGTCCATGTCGTTGCTGACATAGTAGCACACCTTTTTTTTTTTTTTTTTGGTATTTAATTAAATATGTTTATTGAATTTAGAATGCATTATTATAAATGTCATTTGGTAACACAGCATTCACTTTAGAATCAAGGAAATTTAGCGTGTTTGTTTGGAATGCTACGAAACTTCTCTACTAAATGATTTGGGCATATGTAATTTCATAGAATATTGAAAGGACAAGACCTTGGACCAGGGCAAACTTGAGAGATAGAAAAAACATACCAAAAAAGAGGGCGATAACACAGGTTAGGTAAACTCAACTTGTCTGTGAAGCAGGCAAAAATTCTTTTCAACATTCTGCGCTTGCTTTTTTCTTACTTAATTTGGCAGTTCATAGTAGCATCTTTATTTTTCAGAGCATGATCATTTTTAAAAGAAATTCAGGAGAAGGGATTCTAAGTGCTTCTGTTCTGCTGCTTTCATGGTTCCCTTTCTCCTCCTCTTTCTCTGCCTGGCAGTTTGGACTATAGATGGTGAAGAAAGTCGAACAAAATTCGTTTTCTCTACTGGTCATGATAAGGACCTATAAGTACAGTACTATATTGAAATACATAGCAATACATATACATATACACAATTCAATTTAGTGCATTTGAAGATGAAGATTTCAGCCATTTCAAGGTAATTTTTAAACCACAATATTTAGTAAAATTGGTCTATTCCAGTTGTAAAATTGTGACATACTTAATTTAGGAAACATTCTTTCAATACATGAACATTTCTCTCCAGTATGATTCAGTAAAAATAGGTAAGTACTTTGAAAAACTTATTCTTGATTATGTTGAATTAGTATCTTAATCCCACTGAAGACAAGATATATATCTACAATGTTAGCAAAAAAAGTTACTATAGCTAAATGATGATACTCTAAATAAAAAATGACAGTGCTAAACTTTTAACAATGTTCCACAAAATTATTCAAAATGTATTACCTTTTGTTTTGCAATTTCATATTTTTAGCACTACAATGGCAATAAATAGAAAAACCTACCTATTTAAAAATAAGAATTTCAGAGAAGTGAAATTATGTTCTAGAGTAGCACATCTTTTAAATGTAATAATTTCTGTTAAAATTTGGCTCCCCATTTAACCCATTTCCTGTTTAGGATAAAAAAAAGTGAAGCTCTCTCTGGGAATTAATTTTATTTCACATAAAAATGCTCTTTGAGGCTAAAGCAAATCTGACGGGTTTTCAATGTGAAAATAAAATATAAAAGCTATTCTTGGAGTTATTTCTAAACAGAACTTGTCTCTAATCCTAATGTAACAGAAATGTATATGATGATTAGTATTTAATAATTTTTTATGTGTAGGAATGCTACATTTTTGAGGATTTGTTATCTTCAATAATCGAGAATCACTATATTTTGTAAATGAAAATATTACTACTAACTCCAGAATGATAGAAATAGAAGGATGTCATTTGTTTCCAAAGACTATTGATACACTCGAGCAATGTGAAAATAATAATAAAAGCAAGATATTTCAATACCTAACTTTAAAGTTAAGGTTAGAACTGTAATCTGAGAGTTGTCTCGAGGTAAACGCTGCAGCCTCAAGTGCCACAGGTGTGTATTCTCGGGGTGAACAGAAAGTGAGTTAAACTGGGAATCATTTACATATTTAAAGAATATAAATTTTATAGTACAAGATATTCTCTAATCTAAGTAATTAATAAAAATCAGAAACAAATACAGAAAAACACTATTGAATGTGTCCTTCCTTCTCTGGAACAACCCACATAACCAGCTGTCTGGTCTCCTTCTAATAGTATGAGCCAGCTAGGGAAAGTAGGTATTTTCTGCTATGATTTCATATGGTCTAGCTATAGCAGGAATGATTTATAGATAATTTAAGCAATGGTCCTCTGTAATTTTTCCTTCAAGTCTCAGTTTAAATGCCATCTCTTCAGAGGCCTTCCCTGACCACCCTGTTTAAAAGAGCCCTCGTCCAATTATTTTGTACTAAATCACTCTTCTGTTCTGTCTATGGCACTCTTGCAAATCTGTAATTACCTCCTTTATTCATTGGTTTATTTTTTGTTTCCAACTAGAATATAAGCACTCTGAGAGCTAGAAAACATGTTCATCTTATTCTATACTACATGAGCAAAGCTTAATACAGTGTCTGGCATACAGTGACTAATCTATAGATATTTAATTGAATATAGTTTTCTTTTCTGAATCATCTATTTTATGCTATATTCTGAAAGAAAATTTAAAAACTAGATATTGGTGTTTATCATATTTTTGCCATTAATATTTAATAATATATGTTATTAAAATTGTATAGTTAATGAACATTTAACATAAGGTATCAGATGTGGTAAAATATGGCAAAATGTAGTAAAATATAGGCAAATCTCATTTATGTCAAATGGATACATATTTATATATTGTATTTTTATTTTATATAATTTATTAGGTATGAAAAATTAACCTATTTGTGGCCAACATAGAAGTTTAGAAATGTCTAGAAGTGAAGCCATCAGGAACTCAACGATAGTTTATTTGTCCAAGTCTAAACTTCTACAGATATTTTGTATCTTCAATATACTTTGAACTGGAACTCCTGTTGGGAATTCTCAATATGGTTTTACTAATATACATATCCATAATATAAAGCATGGACTATTTTAGCCCATTAAATATTATATGTGATTGTTGTTACTAACCAAGTAAGAAAGTTACTTGGGGAGTACAGCTAAATCTGGTTGTTTTCAATGGAGATATTCCCATGTATGAGTGTGATTAACACAGACTTGCTAAATCTCTCCCTGAGCCATCTGTGAGCACCTTCGTGGTTTAAAACAACACATGCTAGAGTTATGCTCAGTTCTACGTCAGCTTTTACCACAACTGTTATCGTTATCTTAAACCTGGGAAGATTCTCAAATGCCTGAAGCTTGGAAATGCCATCTTTCTCTAAGAATCTGATCCTCAAACTAAAAAAAAGACTTCTATTCAAACAACTCTCTCAAATTAGATTTTTGTGGGCATAAAATGTTGACCACAGAAATTCCCATCCGATTGTAAGGGGGGAAAAAAGGAGTATTCTAGCTCACTAATTAGTTTAGAACATATTCATGTGTTTAACTTTCTAATAATGCAAAATAAAATTTCTAATCACTTGAGTACACTAGCTTGCTGTTCAGTTCAGTCTCACATTAGAGTGATGCAAATGCTCCTCAGTGTGAGCTCCTGAGTTTGGGCAAATCAGCAGTAGTGGAGAACTCATTTACAAAGACCTGACAGATAGTTTGTCACTGCAGCCAATAGTTTGGAGGCCTATGTCCCTCCTTCAGACACAGTGCAACCTTTTCTAAAGAACCTACACTGATCACCACAAATGTGAGCGCCCACGTGGAGCCTCCGGGAGACTGCCCTGCATTAAAATTACCCAGAACTGCCCAAAGACCAGTGCAAATACAATATATGCCTTAAAACAAATTCTAAAGTTATAGCAGACATAATAATCACTTTTTCTACCAAAGATGGATGCTTTGAAAAACCTACAAATCAGAAACATTTCAAATAGGCTTGATTCTGACTGTGGTGGTTAGTTCTTTTCAAGTCCAGACTCAGTATGGGTAGAAATCAATCTTTTAATGTCATTTTTAAAGTTTTCATTTTGAGCTATGCAGTGTGCACCATAAAATTCAACAATTTTAACTGTACAAGGTAATGACTTTTAGTAAATTACAGAGTTGTGCGACTGTCACTGTAATGCGATTTTAGATTATTTCTATCACTCCAAAAAGATCCATTATATGTACTATGTTAAGGGTTTTGTATTGGATTTTTTACAACTTTTCTGCATAAAAACATGATTACATAATTGAAATAAATACTACAGATGTTAATAAATTAGATTCTGTTGGCATTCAAACACAAATGAATAATTTTCCTAGAAAGGAGTACATTTTGCATGTACAGTCTTTAAAAAAGGAGTCCAATTAGGCATGCATTACAATTTTCCTTAAGTAATTTTTATAAAATCATGGATAAA
The DNA here is from genome assembly GCA_004026885.1 of Lyroderma lyra. Lineage (NCBI taxonomy): Eukaryota > Metazoa > Chordata > Mammalia > Chiroptera > Megadermatidae > Lyroderma > Lyroderma lyra. Next base: position 67,369 of record PVJL010006760.1, on the reverse strand, counting down.
AGGTGATGTGTATAAACTGAGACTGGCCCTGCTTTTAACAAGCAAAACAGGCATTATTCAGAAGGCACATGGTAGCAACAACAGCTGTGAGTCATTATATTTCCCTCATTCTTTATCACCTTTGTTTCTCACCTCTGTCTCTAAGTGGAGAAGAAGTCATACTCCAGCTGAGGTCATCCTGTCCGTCGAAAAGAGGAGGGTTACATCAGGTTACATGCAAAATGGGAACCTAGTTCAAGCTCTAATTTTTCTTTTCATTGGTTAATGTTTTCTGGATAATTATAAAACATATAAATTGCTTTTGTGTGGTCTTGATCTCTTTCATTCTTCCTCTTCAGGGACCATCACGTAGCACTCTTTCTACAGGGTACACTTTCTTTCCCTCATCTTATAGTCATGCAAAAATCCAAATATTAAAAAAAAAACAACAACACATGGTAGGTACACATGCACTATAGTAAGGTGAGTGCATAATACTTACCTTTAGTAAAATATAAAAGTTGAAGGCTTCGATGTTTGTTAGAATGTAAGCTCCATGAAGGTAAGGAGTTTTGTCTGCTTTATTTACTGACATATACCAAGTTCCTAGAAGAGCACCTGGCATATAAGTGTTCCAGAAATAGTTGCTGAATAAATCAAATGAAGTTCTTTCTTAAAGTTTTTAATATTTTATAATAATCCTAAAAGATTATGTAGATTTGTCTACCTTATTGATGTGTTATAATAAATGGTATTGGGACAGCTGTATGCAAAAGAATAAAACTGGACTACTATCTTACATCATCCACAAAAATCAACTCAAAATGGGTTAAATACTTTAACGTAGACCTGAAACCATAAAACTCCTAGACAAAAACATAGATGGTAAGTGCCTTGACACTGTCTTTGTGATGGTTTCTTTGGATTTTACACCAAAAGCAAAGGCAAGAAAAATAAAAATAAACAAATTGGACTACATGAAACTAAAAAGCTTCTGCACAGCCAAGGAAACCATCAACAAAATAAAAAGGCTATCTACCAAATGGGAGAATATATTTGCAAATCATAAATCTCAGAAGGGCTTATTACCCAAAATATATAGAGAATTAATACAATAAAATAGCAAACAAAGCAAAGCAATCCAATTAAAAAGTGGGCAGAGGATTTGAATGAACTATTTTCCATAGATGGCATACAGATGACTAACAGGTACCTGGGAAGTTGTTTAACATCACTAATCAACAGGGAAATGCAAACCAAAACCTCAATGAAGTATTACCTCATGGTGATAGAATGGCTATTATCAAAAGACAAGAAACAAGTGTTGGTGAGGATTTAGAGAAAAAGGAACACTTGGCATTGCTGGTAGAAATGAACATCGCTGTAGTCACTATGAAATATGGATTATTAGAGCTAAAGCTGATCAGCTTCAATAGCTATGTAAATAAGTGGCATATATAGAATAAATATTTCAATGTAAGAGTTAGCCTGTTTTAGCTCTAATAATCCATATTTCTATTTTTCAGTTTACCTAAATTTGGTCAATCTATTAATTGAGTCTCTTTTTACTTCCTAGTAATGCATTCTTTCTTTCACAATTTTAAGACAATCTTCTCTTAGACTTATTCTCATTATCACATTACACCCCTCCCTCTCCACCCAGAGCTTGTCACCTTGATTGAACTTGCTTCTCCAGTACTCCCAGAGGCAGATTACTGTCATCACCGACGCACACTCTCCAACTGCTCGGGAGTCTTCCCTCTTCCTCGGGGACCATAAATCATCACCCGGTCCTCTCTGTACAGATGTCTTTGTTTTCCTGCCTTCTCTCTTTATCATATTCTCTTTCTTGCATCCTGAAAACAAATACCCCCATACTAACCCAGCATTCCCCTTCTCTCTCTTTTTTCCTCTCAAAGGAGTGGCCTCATCTCATTTTTTTACCTCCACATCTCAATTTACTACAAAAAAGTTTCTCTCCCCATATACCCAAGATGTTGTTTTACAGTCACGTAAACTCCCTAATTGTCAAATTCAATTAACACGTGTCCTGATCTTATTTGACCCCCTGGAGGTACTTAATACCTTGGACGTTTTCTTCTCATTGGAATGCTTTCATCTCACATTTCCATCACACCTGTTCCTCAAATGCGCCTGCTACCACCTTCACCACGCCTTTTCAGTGAGATATTAATTAATTAATTTTCACATATGTTCTTGGTTTACAATCAAATATTGCTCTCCAGAGGTCTCTTCTTGGTCATGTTCTCAAGTCACAAAACTTCTCTGGAAAAACCAATCAATTCCTATTGTTTTTAGTTACCCCTTCTGGTATTATGATTTCCACATTAAAATCTTTAGCCCTAAACTTGAACTCCAGATTTCATATCTCTGGCTGTCCCCTGGATATCTTCTTCCTCTATATGTTACTAAGTAAGCCCTCTAAAATCAATTCTATCTTTTTTTTTTAATTCATTTTTATCGTTAGACTTATTGGGGTGACATCTGTTAGCAAGGATTACATAGGTTTCAGGCATACAATTCTACAGTGCATTGTCACCTTGTTGTATAATAAGTTCACCACCTAATGTGACTTCTCTTTCCATCACCTTATATTTAGCTTCCCCCCCTCCTCTCCCACCCTCTCCCCTTTCTCCCCTCCCTAACCCACTCGTCCCCAAATAAACATTAAACTATTGATTGTGTCCATGGGTTATTTGTTTGTTCATTTCTTTTTTTCTTTGCTTTCAGTTTTTTTTTTAATTCATTTTTATTGTTAGACTTATTGGGGTGACATCTGTTAGCAAGGATTACATAGGTTTCAGGCATACAATTCTACAGTGCATTGTCAACTTGTTGTATAATAATTTCAGTTTTATATTCCGCATATGAGTGAAGTCATACAGTTCTTTGTTTTTTCTGTCTGGCTTGTTTCACTAAGCATGATGATCTCCAGGTCCATCCATTTTGCTGCAAATGGCAATATTTCATCTTTTCTTACAGCTGAGTAATATTCCATTGTGTATATGTACCACAGCTTCTTTATCCAGTCATCTGTCACAGGGCACTTTGGTTGTTTCCAATCAATTCTATCTTGTCTGGGTTTTTCTTTGGAGTGATTGTGCTTTACATGAAAGAAGGAAAATTACTTGAATATTCAGTAGCCAGAAGGGCAGGTTCTGGTGCTCTTAGCTGCTGTTTCTGTTTCTCCTCCTTCTGAATAGATGGTGGAATTGTACTTCCCTGCTCCTTTGAAATTAGGTGTGTTATATGACTTCTTTTGGGCAATGAAACATATTGGAGGTGAGGTGTGTCACCTTTAGGAAGAAACTCTTAAAACTGGGCACACACAATATCCCCTTCCTCCTCTGGCAACGTGTCAGAGGAAAGAGGCTCCATCAGTTTGAATGTGAAGAATGTGAAACAGATCTCCCACCAACCAAAAATGGACATACAGCATGAGTGAGAAATAAATCTTTATTATTTTAAGTCTGTGAGATTTTGGAATTATTTGTTATTGCCACATAGCTCAGCCTGACCTCTCTGATTCAGGATCAAAAACCAAACTCATTTTATTTTTTCCCTATACACTATTCTAGAGCATATCAAGACTCTATTTTCATTCACATTCATGCCCATTTTATGATTTAGCTAGTTCTGTAGATTCTATTCCTTAAATATCCCTCAAATATAATTTTTCATTTGTATCCTTAGTATATACATCTTCTCACTATCTGTAGCCTGAACCATTGCCCGTAAATGATCTCCTCATCTCCAATATTAGTCTTTCCTAAATTCATGTTCCATGCGGCTGCCGGAATATTTATAAAATGCAAACTTTAACCATTCTACTTGCCTGCTTAAAATCTTTCACTAGTGTTTACAGAATAAAGCCAACCTCAGCCACATCTATGCTTTAGCAATACCTTCTCCTCTCACTCCTGCACCAGAGGGAGAGAGAGATTTTTTTGTGGCCGGCGGGGGGTGGGGGGGGTGGGGGATACTATTTCTTAATTGATCTTTTTAAAAATCCCAATTTAGGTTTTATACTTATTCCATTTCTCATGCCACTTTTCTGCATAAAATGTGCTTTTGTTATTGAATATGGCACTCTTTAAAAACATTTGCTTATGTGGCCATTATGATGACCATAATCCTCTTATGGATAGGGAAACTATCTTATTCACCATTATATCTGGAAAGCATAGTACTTAGCATATTATAGGTACCTTAAAAGATAGTTACAGAACTGAAATAATAAGCCATTTGATCAGATAGCTTAACATCTGTTAAGGGCTTATATTTTTTAAACAGCTTAAAATTTGTTGAGAGTTTTCTATGTGTTAGGCATTGTAGCAAGCATTCTATCAGTTTTATTTTATTTAGTCTGATAATAATTTAAGGACATTGAGACACACATTAAGTACTTACCATTACTGATTTCATCATCTAAAGCAAACCATTTCTTACCTTCCTAATGGGTAGATCATTATAGGCCCTTAAGTATTAATTAAATGGATTATTCTCCTATGTAGCAAGTGAATGAATAGTGGAGATACTATAGCTTACATTCACGGTTTTTATTTACAATTTTAAGAGGAAGTCAGCTCTATTATTATTTTTGAAAAAAACTGATATTTATATATCAGTGTTCTTTGAAGCACACTTTTTTTTTTTTTTAAATCACGTTTAATGGACCTCTGTAGTGAGTGAGCAGTAACCTAATGAGAGAATCAGGGCACAAAGAGGTTGACTAACTTATCCCATATCATAACTTTTCAAGATTTCATTATCATCTTCACATACCCCAACCCAACAAAATAATTTCCTAATTATCTTTGAATGACAAAATGCTAAGTACTGACAGAATTATAGATGAACCTCAAAACTTATTTTCAGAGGACACTGATAAGGTGTTGGGGAAAATCACAATGAGAAGATAATATAATAAATCGCATGACGCTGGTCTCTGGCCCTCTTGGTTGGAACATTCAAGGCGCCTCTTGGAAATTTCTTACTACCTTCAAATAAAAATAGGCAGATGTATTCTTTCATAAGGAGTTCTGTCATTCGCCCATCTTGTATTGGGCCAGAAGGAGGAGTTCAGGCTATTTCTTTTAACTCACTCCGCATCCCAGCTTTTAGAATAAGGGGTGCAGAAGCACTTCCATCTGCCAAAGGCCAACGCGCCGTGAGACGTAGGCGAGTCAAGTCATTACCAGCCACTTGGCCTTTTTTGCAGAAATACACAAAACGTGTAGAATCGCTTAATTTTATCCCCTCCTAACCGCTTCCCTTGGAAATTGGCTGCTCGGGCGAATGTTGTTTTTCCCCGCAGCCCTGTGTGAAGAGCGATTAACACTCGCTGCACAAACCCGTTCCCGGGCCATATGGGGGTTGCACGCGTTCACACCCGGGCTCGGCCCCCCGAGCCTTCACGCGCGGCCTTTTTGTTTCTGCGGCCAGCCGGCAAGGGCGGGGCGGGGAGGTGGCGCATCTCTCCCTGTGCAGCCGGCCGCGGGGGCTATATAAGCTCGGGGCCCGGGCCCGGCGGCTGGAAGGGACCAGGGCTGCCCGCGAGGTGACAGCGGCGCTCCGCCGGGCCCCGCCGCGTCATGGAGACCGCAGAGCGCTCGGACTGCCCCACGCGGCGCGGGCGCACGGACTCCGGGTACCGCGTCCCGCCACCGCCTCGCCCTCCCGCCACCGCCTCGCCCTCCCGCCACCGCCTCGCCCTCCCGCCACCGCCTCGCCCTCCCGCCCCGCATCCCGCCCCCTGCGCCTCCCAGCTCCTCCCCTTCGCTCTCCGACCCCCGCGCCCCAGCCCCACGCCTGCACTCGGCTGCGATAGGTTGTGCCGGGTCTGGGCTCACGTGTCCCCTGCGCGCCTTTGCCCCCCACCCCGCAGCGCCGGAGGTTTCTGGAGGCCGTGGGTGGACGCCACAGGCGAGCAGGAGGAGGAGGCCCCGCACCACGCGGCGGAGGCGGTGAGTGAGCGGCGCGTGGCTGGCAGCGCCTCCGCGGGGCGCGGGTAATCGCCCAGGGCTGGGGACACCGCGCCTGCCCCTCGCCGAAGATCGCGCCTGCCAGTCGCCCTACCGGTGGCCCCGTCGGTGCTGATACTTCGTGTACGTCCTCCAGAGCAACTGGGACACACGGATGGGACCCAGAGCAAGGCTGCGGAGAGCCCTGGGGTCACGTTCCCGGCGGGCCTGGGGGACCCTTGGTCGTGCTCGTTTCCAGTTTCTAGAAGAAGCTGAGTGATAACCGTGGTTCATCTCTTTCCGTCCCCAGATGCCCAATGGCCCTGGAATGACCGGAGCCTCTGGCAAGCTTTCTCGATACAGACACCCAGTCAGGTGAGTGACAGGCCAAAGGCAAGGAACGCTACCTGCTCCTCCGGCTCTGGGGAAGAACGGGGGACATCGCACGGCCCAGCTCAGCGGCTGCTCCTGCGGGTTTCCTCGCGTGGGGAAGCTGCGTGCACCTCCAAGCTTACTTTATCTTGTCAGTCCCGGAGGTCCTTACTCGTCGAATTGAAAAACGTAGGCGCGCACGTTCCCACCTAACAGAACCGGTAGTCAGTGCACACTCAGTGGAAGCGTAAGGAATGTATTAGAGGGAAAGGGGTGTAGTGAAAGTGCAACCGTGACATCCTGTGCAGAACCAGTTTTTTGGTCCAAATGAAGTCGACTTCACACCAGAGTTTGCATATGCATACTCTCTTGCAAACCAGGAAGAATGGTGTTCGCAGTTGCAGTTTTACAGCGAATAGAGCGTGACATGTAAGAGAAAATGCAAATGTAATGAAAAGCCTAACGATTACAAAGGATGGTAAAAGGGATCACAAGTTACTCGGCACAGCACTGAGGAACTAGTTTCCTGTTCTAGCCACAGGAAACCAGCCCGTCTATAGGATACTTTGTAGCTTTTATCCAGGGGAAAGATTAGTTCTGCAGTTTGCCTGCTTCAGAGAGCTGTTAGGTGAGGAGCTATACGATGGTTGTAAAATGTGTATGTGTTTAAAAATAGCATGTGGATTAATTTCCTACCATGTGCTATCACTACTGAAGGTCACAGGAAAAATAGTCACGGCCCTGTGGCAAGTGTTGTAACAGAGTTCAGTTTGGTCAGTTTTACAGGTATATTCAGGGCATGAAGTACCTAACTCTGTGAGGGATTGGATAGGGTCAGGGAGTTGTGCATTATAGGTTGTGGTTACCTGGCTGAATCTTGGAGTTAGCCAGCTAGACAGTAGTTGGGAGAGGCAGGGACCAAAATAAGTCCATAGAAAAAGAGGTAACAGGGTCATGGAACAACAACGTGGCTCCTTCCGGGAGCATTAAAGAGCTGGAATTTGGGTGTGTGAAGCCATGGTCATTCCAGCAGGGAAGCTGAAGGCTAAATCTTGTACACCTTGATACAGAGTTTAATTCTGATCCTGTGTGTGAGTGCCATTGGGGGCCCATGGACATTATTCTGTAGTTGGTATTAGGGCTTCCTCAAAGGATTTTAACCAGAAGAGTTGTGTGATCAGGTGTATATTTCAGAGAAATCAGTAAGGAAATGGTATATAGGCTTAGTTAGAACATCAAAAAATGAAATTGGAAGTTATTGCAATTGTTCAGACAAGAATGATAAACAGCCATTCGAAGGCAGTGACGTCGGGGCAGGAGTGGGTGAGTTTGGGGAATACTTAGGTGATAGAATAGATTAGGCTTATAATGTATTGGATGTGGTAGGTGAAGAAGAACTGAATAAACAGAACAGCTCCCAAGTTTGTGGCTGAGGACCAGGTTGAATGCTGTACTAACAGAATGGAAATTAGAGCTAAGACAGATTCGGGGAGCAAGATAATGAGTCCAATTTTCCATTTATGATATTTAATGTGCCTGTGGGGCATTCAAATAGCAGTATCCATTAGAGAACTGCATATATACTCATAGATCTGGGCCCAGCATCAGAATCTTAAGTTGAAATACAGATATGGGGACCTTTGGTAAACAAAATGTTGGAGAAATTATGGCAGTGGGTCAGATCATCTTGGGGAGTTAGAGAGGAGATGTGATCACTCATGATAAAATTGTGGGGGAAGGGCAACAACTAACCTGTATACAGAGACGGAAGGCCCACACAAGAGACTGAGAAGAATCACTCAGAACAGGGGGGACTCAGGAAAGTATGGGGTCCCTGGGAGAAAAATGGTCAGTTGGAAATTTAGGGGACAATATGACAACAATTAAACAACATTCTTTGGGTTTGGCAGTTCTGGTAACACATTTTAAAACATCAATTGTTTCCTATAACCAATTCCTTTCTTTTCTAAATTACTGTAGCAATATATTTATACTGCTCTTAAGTTTCTTATTTTTATTTTCTATTGTGAGTAGTATTTTGTGTTTCTGATTCTTTTTACTCAATTGTCAATTTCTTGAGGATAGGGACTATGATTTATTCATTTTTGAATTACAAATTATGTCCGACACCAGAGAGCACTAAAACATTTCTTGAATGACTGAATTATGGATGGTTACTAATTTGACACCAAAATTATAATTTTTCCACCATTTTGCTAAAAACATTTATGAACTACATTACTTATTTTTTTGTCTTTCACAATGAAGTATACCAAACATAATATATCTTCTCTTTGTTAGAATCATTCTATTATATGGGTACATGGGGCTGTTTACACTGAAATGACTATACTGTAGTTGGTGATTTAGCTTTATCCCTCCTCTTTTCTTTTCCTTGAATGAAAAATAATAGAAGGCCAGGCAGCGAGATTAATACTTTTCAGAAATTTGAAATTATGAGATAATCATGTTTACACATAAATTATTTGTATAAAGCCAGTGTCATTCTCAAAATCTCAATATGGTGTTCCCAATTTAATTGGATGTGAGAAGGGGAGAGAGTTGGGATCAAGATTGTGGTTAGAGGTAACCTTTCTGTACCTCAAGTTGTGAGACCAAAGACAAACTTTAAAAATATTGCTTTTTGTACTTTTCTAAACGTACTTTGGCTATATCTGTAACAAAGAGTTAAGTCTGTGAATTTAAGCAAGATACTACGTGATTTCTGCCTTCAGGTAAGGTGCATAATATTTTTTTTTTTGTCTTTATAAAAGTTGCCAACTATCAGAATTTTTAATGTAGTGATAGGACTCATTTTTTTCCCTAAGGAATTTGGAAATTGGAAGACAAACCTTCTGCATTTTTTAAAAAAGAATAAATATACCCATGATGCCTGAAGTAAGCTAAATTTTTATATTAGGCTCTCACAGCATTTAGTGTGAATTTGTTTGATCCAATTTATAGCTTGAATAAAGATTGTAAAAATAATCAACCTGTTATTGATACTTTAGCAAGTAGACCCGATGAAAACTGTGATAATAGCATTTTAAATCTCTATCTTAAGGCTGTGTCTAAATGCATAAAACAATTGTTCAATATATGGACCTCTAGAAATTTGAACATTTCATGAGTATAAGGACTCTGAATGTGAAAAAATAAAGTGTATTATATTGTCTGCTTCTTTCAGACTATTTTGGCCAAAATCAAAGTGTTATGATTACTTGTATCAAGAAGCAGAAGCTCTTCTGAAAAATTTTCCAATTCAAGCCACAATTTCATTTTATGAAGATTCTGATAGTGAAGATGAAATTGAGGAACAGATCTGTGAAAATTAATCTGATTAGTTACTTTTGATAACATTAAAAGTTTGCAGTATCTAAATTTAGTGTGCAACTGTATCATAATCCTTTTAAACTAATTTATTTGTATATAACATTAATAAAATAAATATTTTGTAATTACTATGGTATTTGGGCCTTTTTAAAAATCCCTATACTATAATTCAGTGTTGGAATTTTAAAATAGATGCCATTTACAAATATGATTGTATTGTAAGCCTTTGGGGTTTTCAAAAGATAATTTTGATTTCTTCATCAAAAAAAGTTTCTTTAGTTATAATTTTGCAAATATTTGGTTATAACTTTGTGTAGAATGACAATATTTTCAAACTGAATTTTGTAACATCTGTTATTTCCTATTGCTATCCATTGGATATTATAGTTACAGATAAATATTATTAGATAATGAAGAAAATCACCTTATGTTACCAATCATACATTATGCATTTGTTAGCATATGGTGGAAAACACTTTAAACCATTGTCTGTAACTGAGAATGGAAATTAGTATTAAGACTACTAAATTTTAGGGATTTTTAATGAATGATGAGTCAAGTAATTCTTGCTTTAATACTGTTCTGCTGTCCTTAAATCCAGTAGTAAAATAGCATGGGTGTTCAATACTTATAGCACTACATTGAAGAATCCCCAGAATTAAAACAAAATTTTTAAATGGGCATGACTTACTTACATGGAGTCTAAAAAGGGGGAGCCAAATAACCAGAAATTGATTGTATTTTTCTATTTCCGTCCAAGAAATTTGGTAGATATGAAACATTTTCCAACAACATCACCTTCTTTTTCTCTGGTTTCCTGCTCCTGATATTACCATGTAAAATTTTTCTTATGGGAAGTGAAATAAATTCTCAGTGATTGTTTTTTTAAAGTAGACTTACAGAAGAACACATAATTTTTAATGAGAGAGGAAACAGGAATGCTTTGCAAGTTATGTAAAGGGTAACAGTAAATTATGGTAATAAAGGTTTTTTTTTTAACTCAAATACAATTTTTTCCTGATAAACATTTCAATTGCAACGAAAGAATGTTCCTATAATATTCCAGAATAATGATGGTTACCTAGATAACAAATGCCTCTTACTTGAATGGCTGCATATATTCACACACTTTTCCTTCTAATGGAAAAACAACTACAAACATTAATTTACAGGCACTCTAAGGACAAGGAAATTGAAATAAGGCAAGTTCAAACCATGTTTCAGATTCAGGAAAAACTATTAATAGTAATGGAAGGAAGATAGGGAGAATTATTTAAAACTATTACTTCTGAAAACGTTCTCCCTTTACTGATTCTATTCTCAGGATGTGTGTGTTCCCCAAGGAAAACTCACCATGTCCCCAATCTGGGCCTTGAGCATTAGGGACTGTTGTTTACCTGCACAATATTTGTGCTTCTCTCACTAATCTGTTGGAATAGTATGAAGAGCCACTGCCATTTATTGAGTGCCTACTATTAACCAGACACTGTATTATGTAGTTTACATATGACATCTCATTTAAAACTTACTAAAGCCTAAATCCATTATGCAGACAGGAAAATCAGGCTTTGAGACAATAAAGTACCTTACATAAGGCTGCTCAAGTGCAACGATGACATCCAAATTACCTACCTGATTCTTCAATGTAGCTGTTCAATGCTGCCATTTGGGGGTGGGCTTCATCAGTGTACAATTCCCTGTATCTTTCAGGGAAGACAAGAAGTTAGATGAGGAGGAACTTATATGCAGGTAAATGGAGCAGAAGAAGACTTAGTAAGGTCTTTGACTCATAACGTCAGTCATTAGCGAGACTTGTTAAAGGTGAAGTTTCTTCTTCACCTCACAGAAGTGGCTGTTTGCATTTGACACCACGGCTTTTAAAGTTTCTCTTTTCTGTACAGCCTGGTGTCTTAGAGGAGAGTTTCAGAGAAATCAAAATGCTCTAATAGTGTTATTTTAGTCCGTATTTTAAATAGTGTAATGGTAGCACCGAACAATGGACAGAAACTTGTGTTGTGGGCTACAAGAATTTCTTCTCAGGTTCGGTCAGCACCAAGGCTAAGGAACAGCTTCACGCTATTGAGTCTTTGGGTGGAATAGCTGTCACTTCCTCGCGGTGCTGAAAACGAGGGCGCAGAACTAATGGAGCATGCGTACTCTCCGCTGGTCCCGCCCCCTCTCTGCCGGCGCTCTGTTTGTTTCGTTGGCCCCGCCCTCCGAGGACTCGACGTGCTGCGTCATGGCGCGTCTACCCCGGGCGACCCCGGAAGTGGGTCGGGGGCTTGGCCTCTGCCCGGCCTCGGAGCCGGAGCGGGAAGTGTTACCCAGGTGGGTTCCAGCCTAGCGATCCTCTCTGGCGGCGAACCCCGGGCAAGGCCCGGGTCAGGGGTCCAAGATGCTGAACGTCCCTTCTCAGTCTTTCCCGGCCCCCAGCTCGCAGCAGCGCGTCGCCTCTGGGGGGCGTAGCAAGGTAAGCGAGTGACACTGACGGTCTCGCTCAGGGCTTGCCTCGCGTCGAGGTTTCGTGTTCCCATACAGTTCGTTTTGTCCTTCCGTCCCTTCTTCCACCTCCTGCCCTAGTTGGCAACTTCTTTCTGATTCCATGCGGTCTCCAGATCTTAAACTCCCCTAACCTACGTCTCACCCTTTTCGTTCCCATCCCTTAATCCAGTTCTGCCAATTCCCTTTTACCAAGTCTTTTCCCCGCTCTGTATATTCAGATGTATATGATAGGGCCGGGCACTGTGCATGCTGTGTTGTAGGCTCGGAGTATTAGCTTCCTTCCCCCAACCTATCCTCTCTGGTTTTTTGTTCTTCACTTTCCAGAGGAGTTCTGAGTGATGTGGGAAAGGTTGGGCAATGGCGACAGTGACCAGTGACCATCCAACAAGGGTGGGAACTCAAGGAGCTAGGACAAATTGGAGAAGCGAGAACAGAAGTCTGCATACCTCCCGTTAGGTTTACGGACACTTCTCCAATTCATACTGCCTTTTCTTTCTTCCTCTGGTACTACAGTGTTTTTTCACTACCTTTTCTACTTTGAAGCTAATATACTCTTATTTTTTGTTGAACATAGTTACAGATAGCAACAGGTGAAATACAAATGTATTTTACATTTGCAAAATGTAATAAAATTGTCTCCTGTGTTTATTGCAACATGAATGTTGCTTGCTCCTGTTATTTGTTGTTTCCTCATTTTGTAACCGCATCATGTTTTGTTTGTGAGCCTTCCACCTATTCAGGGCACTCCTTTTTCATTTCTGGACTCTTGGGTCTTAGCATTATTTGGGACCTTCACAAATTTATTTTTTTCTTCTCTTAGACCTGGAGTTTGACTCTAGATCAGAATTATGGGTTTAGAGATCTGTAGCTTTCATTAGCTTTTCAGAAGTCTGTAAGCCCAACTATAATACTAATAAAGCTGAGATTTATTCACTGCATACTGAAGGTCATGTGTGTTCTAAGTGTTCTAATTGCTTTACATAATAACTTATTTAATCTTTACAGTGATTCTATGAAGTTTATGCAGTTGTTATTTCCATTTCACAGAAAAGGAAACTGGTTAAGGAATGTTGCCCTAGACCAGGCTTCTCCAACCCATGGCTCATGGGTCACATGCAGCCTGCAATGACTTTGAATGCAGCTCAATACTAATTCGTAAACTTTCTTAAAACATTACAAAAATTATGCACAGACTTTTTTTTTTTTTTTTTTTTTTTTTTTTTTTTTTTTTTTTTTTTTTTTTTTTTTTTTTTTTTTTTTTTTTTTTTTTTTTTTTTTTTTTTTTTTTTTTTTTTTTTTTTTTAGCTCATCAGCTATTGTTAGTGTTAGTGTATTTTATGTGTGGCCCAAGACAATTCTTCTTCCATTGTGACCCAGGGAAGCCAAAAGGTTAGACCTTATGGGCTTGATGTGATGTGACTGGCTGTGACATTTCATTTGTTGCTCCATATGTCATCCAGCCAACTAAACATTTGTCTCTTCCTCCTTGATATTTGCCTTATTTCTCTCCTTTAGTTAAATGTTCGGCTGAATAGTATAGCCTTTCCAGAGGAGGAATTAGAATATGACTTGATTCCCTTTTCCATTAAAACTACCAATCATAGTCTCAGCATCCATTCAAAGGAGAAAATTTAGAAGCAAAGACAAAAGGTTCACAGTGATGATGGCAAAGGTGAGTTTTGGGGTCCAAAAAGAAAACAAAATGAAAGTATTGTGCAATTCAAAGAGAAACTAAAACTTTTTCCCCCCTTTGTGAAACAAGGTAATCTTGAACATGCTAGAAGCTGAATTAGGATTATATGAAATGGGTAGAGATTGAGAAATAGAACCTAGTTGGGGAGTTTACATATCATAATTGCTAAAAGCACAAACTGTTGAGTGAGAAAGACCCAGATTCTTTTCCCAACTCTACCACTTCCCCTCTTGGAGTCTCAGTTTCCTCAGGTATAAATGGCACTAACAGTACCATTTTATAAGGTTGTTCATAGGATTAAATGAGATGTTTCTCTTATCATAGTCTTGGTATATGATGAGCACACACTAAATGTTACTTGCCCTGAAGCTTTTATTCTCATTTCATGGATTGTTGTGTAAAGCCCTGGCGCAGTGCCTGGCATAGAGTATGCACTCAACATCTGATAGCTATTACTATTTTTTTTTATTAATACTAGTAAGTGAATATTTATTGAGAACTTACCATATGCCGGAGATGTGGTCTCTGTTTTTAAGGAGTTTAATAGGCTGCACAGACTAGTAAACAGGCAGTTATAAATGTTTTTAATGGTTATGAGCATGGAAGCATTGGGGTCAGAGAAGGCCTCTGGAGGAAATGTCTGCCAGGGAGGAGAGGGGGATTGATTTAGGCAGGGGAGCAAGTATTTCATAGCATTCAAGGACTCCGTTCCCGTTTAGCTAAAACATACAATGGTAAGGAGCTAATGTTAAAACATGGAGCTAATAAAGTAAACTGACCAGATTCTGAAGGGCCTTGTAAACCGCTCTAGGGAATTTAGAGACACTATTATAAGGCAACATGGGGAGCCACAGAAGGAGGAAGGGCCCATGATTAGATTTGCATTTTCGAAAGATTCCTTTTAACTACTCTGTGGATTGTAGAATCCACGCAGATGAGAGAGACAAGTTTGATTTTAGTTTGGGTAGGAAAGATCAGATTCTCACACTTTACTTCATTTATTGGGACCAAAAGATGTAGAGAGTTTCAGTAATGGGAAAAATGGGATGATGAAGATTGATAAGGGAAGTAAATTAGAAAAGCACCTGTTAACTTGGTTATTGTGGGGATAAAAACATGCCTAAAATAGGTATGATTCCGGAAAGTGAGGTATAGAAATGTTTTAGTTTGTTCAAGCTGCTGTAACAGAATACCATAGACTAGGTGGCTGGTAAACATTAGAAATTTATTTCTCATAGTGTTAGAGACTGGGAAATCCAAGATCAATGTACTGGCCAATTCTATGTCTGGTGAGGCCCTGATTTCTGGTTCATAGCCATCTTTTCCTGTGTCCTCACAGGGCAGAAGAGGTGAAAGACCTTTCTGAGGTGTCTCTTATAAGGACATAAATCCCATTCATGAAGGCTCTACCCTTATAACCTAATCATATACCAAAGCTCCGCTTCCTAATACCATCATATTGGGGGTTAGGATTTCAACATGTGGATTTTGGGGGGTGGAGGGGTGGGACTCACACATTCAGTCTGTAGCAGTAACTTCCTTGAATGTGCCCACTTTTACATTAAATATCCCCTTTGTACTTTGTTAAAACTAGTTATACAAGTTTAGACAGTAGTCCTATTCTATAGGGATGTTTGAAATTTTCCACTAGATTATCTTAACTTGCTAAAATACTAATAAATACCTCTTATCAAAAACCTTGAAGATGTATTCTGAAGGAAAAAAAAGTGACAACAAACCAAGCATCCTGTTATTAAGTCCTCTAGATAAGAGTAGGCAAACTTTTCTGCAAAGGACTAGATAATATATAGGTTTTGAAGGCCACATGGCTATGTAAGGATTCATCTTTTCACCACCATCAGCAGCACCACAATGTGTGAGAATGATTCTTAGCTTAAGGCTATAAACAAACAGGCACCTGTCAGTTTGCCAACTCCAGCCCTAGAGTTTTATAGCATTATTTTCAGTGGATTCTTAGAAAATGAATTGCTGCCTACTGATTTCTAATGTTCTGTATATATTGACAATCCAGAAAATCAACTTTAGCCGGTTGTTTATATTTTCTTCTATTAAATCTCTCTTGATTTTTAAAGGAAAGAAATTTAGGTTCAAATCGGTAAGTGACTGTAATATATGAGTCCAGACAATTAATTTCCAAACTCATCCTAGAAAAAGTGCTACATACTTCACTGCTGAATATCACTACGGTCACCTTTGAAGTGCTCCCCTTGGGAAGCTATGCTCCAATGCTAGGGCCTAGTCTACCCTTCAAAGCAGTTTTGGAACTCTTTTTCTGGAATGGCCATCAGAGCTGTTGTTGTACCCGAAATCTGACAATTAAGTTTGCGAACTTGCCACTGTGAGCTTACATCAGCAGCACTGTAGTTGGCAAGGTTATGACACCTTACTGAGTTGTTTGTACAGTGCTGCCAACATACGGTGTGTAGCTTCCCAAGGGGAGTACTTTGAAGGTGACCGTAGTGATATTCAGCAATGAGGTATGTAGCACTTTTTCTAGGATGAGTTTGGAAATTCATTGTCCAACCTTGTATTAGTGACAGAGCCAGGACCAAAACTTGTTTTCTGACTCCAGGGTCAATACTGTCTTTGTTATACTCTGCAACAATTATGTTGAACATTTGTGTGACAGAATTTCTAAGCTCTATCTCATAGTCCAGGTATTTAAAATAAAGATTTATTTATAATTCTAATATAGCAAAAATGATTTTGACAACCTCCTAAAGCTTTCAGAAGATGTGCAGGATTGTTAGATTTGAGTTTTATCATTTTGAGTGGGAATAAGAGTAATGAAGTAGCCTGAGGACAAGCAGCCAGAGGGAAGGGAAAGCGCTAAGAAGAAGCCATGTTGTATTCTTCCCTTTTTTTCTTTTTTAGGTACCTCTCAAACAGGGCAGAAGTCTTATGGATTGGATTCGACTGACCAAAAGTGGAAAGGACCTGACAGGATTAAAAGGCAGATTAATTGAAGTAACTGAAGAAGAACTTAAAAAACACAACAAAAAAGATGATTGTTGGATATGCATAAGAGGTAGGTGGTAATGATTGTGTCCTGCAAAAAACTTGGCTGGGCCTTCCCCTTGTAAAGCTGTACAACTTAACGGTCCTCTGATTTTGGGATATGATAATGAACATGTGCCTTCTCCTGGGCAATAATAAGTTTTTTTATCCCAAATTTAATTCCAGTACTTCTTTTCTTATATAACTGTTTATATAACATCCCTACACTATATTTCCTTTCAAAGTAAACAGTTGTTTGCCAGCCAGTTTAATACCAAAGTAATATAATTATTCTGTAACACCTAGTTTATATAGAATAATGCTCCAACTTAGTGCCTTATGAGAAGATTTTTGTCAGAAAAGTGTCTGTGAGACTCTAAAGTAAGTCAGAATGCTCTCATTAAAGCCAGATCTTCATTTTTTACTTGCAGTAATTTTTACCATTTAATATATCTTAGAAATGTTAATTACCTGGTATTTCTAGCCATAGCAAACTAGAAGCTCCAAATTAGAAATGGGTGGGTTGGAGAGAGTGAGCAGAGACATAGAAGGGTAGCTGATAGAAGTGGAACTCATGGTACCCAACATGCTGGCATCTAGGAGGGGAGCAAAACAATAAAGTGCATGCATGGACTGTGCAGTGGGTCTCCACATAAGGCAATGTCCTTGAGTCCTGGTGAGGTCTGTCCACTATGCTTTGTTGGAAGTCTGTCATTTATTACTGTTATCACAATTATAATTTTATCATGGTATACTGTGGTGGTGGTGGTGGTGGTGGTTTTGTTTGGTTGTTTTTTTCCGGTTATCCTGATTTCACTGTACCCTTTATGAGGGGAAGAACCCTGTCAGTCTTACTGCTCATATAGAGGTCATATAGAGGTCATCAATATGCTTTTGTTGCCTGGCATATAGAGGTCATCAATATGCTTTTGTTGAATGAATGCAACACTTACCATATTTAAGAAATTTGGTTTCTTAGAAAGGTATGTGATTGTCATAGTACATTGGTGATAGGATAAATGGAAAGACACCAATAGATACCAATTAGTTTGCTAGAGATGTCCAAACGAAGTACAAACTGGGTTGCTTAAACAATAGACATTGTCTCACATCTGGAGACTGAAAGGTTGTGAACAAGGTGATGGCAGAGTTGGTCCCTTCTGAGGGCTGTGAAGACGAATTTCTTCCCTTCCTGTCACCTAGCTTCTGTTGGTCTCCTGCCCATCTTTGGAGTTGCTTGGCTTGTAGAAGCATCACTCTGGTCTCTGCCTTCATCTTCATGTGGTGTTCTCCCTGTCTATGTTCAGACTTCCTGTTTTTATAAGAACACCATTCATATTGGAGTAAAGATTTACCCTACGCCAGTGTGACCTCATCTGATTATATCTGCATGACCCTGTGTCCAAATAGGGTCACGTTCTGAAGTACTGGTGGTTAGGTTTTCAACTTAGGAATTTTGGGGCACACAATTCCACCCATAAAAGACATAATTAGAGTGTGAGTTTTTTTCAGTGGCAGAGGGGATAGAGTCTTCCAGCCGGTTGTGACATAACTTGTTCCAAGACTGGGGAACAGCCGCTTAACTCTCCGATGTTTCTCAGGGAAATAAAGTAGTGGAGAGTACCAACAATCTGGAATGAGGCTTTTTCCACACAGAACTCTTCTTTTGTAATTTTATAGCGTTTTTAATCCCCTCATTGCCCTCCCTCCCTGCTGCCTACCTGTTGGACAGGTGTAAGGAACTTGTACAAAATGACCTCCCACTCTGTCTGAGTGTTTTTTGCTAGACTGGGCAAAGTCGGGGTTCAGTTTCCCAGGACTGTCTCTCAGCTGTCTCAGGCTTAGGCATTTTTGAGCTCTGTTTCCACAGTAGGAAGCCAGTTCTCCAGGAAACTTGCTCGTGTGAACCCCTCATAGTGATATCAGATAAATGAGGTATTATTATAATGCAGTCATGCTTTATTATTCAGTTGATGTATTGATGGAGATAAGGGACTGGTTTGCTACATTTGAAAAATAGTACACACTGCTCCCAGTTACGTACATCTCCTGTACTGATTTGGATGCATGGCACCTCTTCTGGTAAAGTTGTTGATTTAAGGACACATTTTTTAAAAAGTTTCTATTGGAGAATTTGTTCTACTCTATTAATAATAATCTTTGTTCTAATCTATTAATAATGTCTTTTTTTTTTCTTTTCACTTGTGGACAAATCTGGGTTTTTATTTTATCTAGAAACACTCACTCAGTTTAGACCTGCCCTTGGAGTCTCCACTGTAGTAGGAGAGGGTGATGACTGACTGCTAGACAAGTCTCAGTGAAGTGCCGCAGGAGGGCTGTAAGGAGAGTGATAGCAGATTGAAGGGAGGCAGGCACGTGAGTTAGGAAAACAGTGATCTGGGGGTGGAGCTAAGCCTGGAAGTGGTGGACAGGATTTCCACAGGAAAGGAGGAGGAAGTACATCCAGATGGAGGCAAAGGCCTAAACAAGGGTGCAGACGCAGAAATGCTGGAGTTATGTTCTGGAGCTGAGGTTAACCTTTGGAGAATTATCAGACAGAGGTACGCTAGGTCAGACTGTGGAGGACCTTGAGAGCCAGGCTGAGAAATGTGTTCTTAGTTTAGAAGGCAGTGTGATCCATCAGAGGTATTTGAATGTGGGGACAGTGTGATCAGCATGTGCCTTGCAAAAGATCGGTCTGGCAGTGGATCAAAATGGGAATAGGAAAGCATTTAGCTAATTACAGGAGTTCAGGTGGCAGTAGGTGAACCAAGATGTCAACAAGAGCAGTGGAAAGTAGGATGAATGTGAGGCAAACGGATTACTGGTAATTTCTAACATGATCCTGAATGAACGTAAAAGTAACCAATGCAATTGACTTTTTCTTCTTAGCTGTTCTAATGTAAAATATTAATGATACCTTCATAAGGGGGAAATTATAACACATTTATCTTTAAAGGCAACAGATAATGTTTGGACCCAAGTTTTAATCAAAGCTGTACAGAAGGGAAGCCTGGTATCATATATAAGGGGGGACCCAAAAAAACCCGGAATTTATTTATAATAATTGTGTATTTATTCTTACACGTTTAAATTTCAGTCACTTTCAAAGTACTCTCCATTTGATGCAGTACACCTATAGAGATGTTTCTTCCACTGTCCAAAACAGTATTTGAACTCATTGATTTTGATGCCTAATTAGTGCTGCCCTTTTTTTGTTTCATCTCTTCCACATCGGCAAATTATTTCCTTTGAGGACTTTTTTCATTTAGGGAAACCAAAAAAAAGTCGCTGGGATGAGATTGGGTGAATAGGGAAAGTGAGTCACAGGGTTCGTGCTGTTTTTTGGTCAAAAAATGCTGAACACTCAGTGCAGTGTGGGTGGTGTGTTGTCTTGCTGCACCTTGTTCGTGTAAATCACCCATTGTGAAATGGGCAAATGCATTGAAAAAGTCTCCCAAAAAATTCACTGAAGCTGAACACAGTCTCTCACAATGCCAGCTAGTACACTGATGCAGATGGGTTCCTGGAACACTCACCTAGCAGGGGGAAGCCTGTACTACAAGGGGCCGGCCCTCCAGATGAAAATTCCGTTTGTTCTTTTTATTTGTTTGTTTGTTTGTTTTAGTCCTTCTCATGTGTGTGTTTAAGTATTAACTTCTTCATTTTCCTACAATTGTCCCATTTTTAGATTATGTTGAAATTTAGTCTTTTGAGCTGAGGAAGACAAGAGAGTTCTCTTCAAGAAATCTTAGAAAATACATACTTTGGTGTGGGTTCTTATAGTTAATATTTTGGGGACTATTTTCTTTTTTTAAGTATATAGCAATATTTCTATGTTAAGGTGTGCTGAGTTGGGCCATGTTCCTAAAAAATGATGATTGTGAAAAGAGCACTTGGCTGGCAGCAGAGTGTAAAATGTATAAATTGTAAAATGTGGGCATGGGCCTGGCATAATCTCTAAGGCAGGTAATAATGGGGTTCCTAATTTGTTCACTTAATTCTCACCACTTTCTGTCAAGTATGTAATTCCTTTAACGTAATGGGAGATAATTGGAACATTGAGGGAATGGGTTGGGGGGGACAATGCTTTTTCAAAAACTTGGTTGAATTTGCCATTAATTCATGCTTTTGTGGTTTTCTCCCTTACTATTTCTCCCTCTCTCAAGAACTAAAGGTGATTTACAAACATGCGAAGCTTTGAGCAAGCATCTAAATCTCTCATCTGTGAGAGTTCTATAGAGCCTGGATCAGACTTTGTTTTTTCTGCAGTATATTTTACTGTAGTATGTAGTCAGTGTGGGTAATGATGTGTTAAGCCCTGAAATCATCATTTGACAGGTTGGTGCAGTCTTTGATCTTAATGAGGGTGAGGAAAAGTGTGGTTTGACCAACAGTCCATTTGAATAAATGGTATTTAGAAATAGTTCATTACAGTAAATAGACTGGTGGCCTTGTTAAAAATTTAGTGGAATTAAGTTCTCCAAATGGGATTTAATGGGTTTCATTTATAATTTAGAAATGAACATGCTGTCGTATACTTATAAATTAAACAGGTCCGCTGTGACCCCTAAAAAAGTGACTTTCATGTTTCATAACTATTTTAAAAATTGATTCTAAGAAGTAGTATGTAGCACTCTTATATTTTTATTACAGTTTCCTAGATTTCTAGGTTCATTTACAGTAAACCTTATAACAATTTACTTGATGGTAGTGGTAAGCTTTTGCAAGTATAGTTTGATTGTCATTCTTTGTGTATTCCAAATGTGCAAATTTGTCTACTCATTAAAATTTATTTGTAATCCCAAAATCCATACTCACAATGCTTTCACTGTCATTCACAGATACGTGCAGTGCAGTGAAGAATTTGTGTTGCTTATTCCTAGCTGAGGTCGAATAAGGCAATGCTCTGCCTTCTTGTTTCAGCATTCATACTGTAAAGAAATGTCTTTTCTGCAATCTATTTGTGCCATGTTTTTCACATTGTGTGCTTTTTGTTGGAGATTTTGCTGTTTAAAATGAGCCCCAAAGATAGTGTTGAAGTGCTATCGTAATAAGGCTGTAATATGCCTTATGGAGAAAACACCAATGTTAGATAAGCTTTGTTGGCATGAGATACAGTGGTTTTGGCAGTGAGTTCAGTGTTCATGAATCAGCAATATATACTGAATAAGGTGTTTTTAAGTAGAAACACACATTATACATACGATTTTATATTGATTGGTTCACAAAATGTGACCAGAGGCTCTCAGGAACCTAACCTTATATTTTCCCCTAAGAACAATGGTTCACTATTCACTAATTTGGTATTTGCAGTGAGTTTATAGATAATAACTGCTGCAAATAATGAGAACTGACTGTATTTCGTTAGACTTTTATTTACACTGCAGTAATAATGAAGTTTTATACTTTTTAGGTTGGATTCAAACCCACCAAGAATAGAGTTGATTTTTCCACCAGTAAATTCTTTTCTCTAGTTTTTCTTAGCTGCCTGCTTCAATTCTGTTTTGAGAAACTGCACTATTGCTTCCAGCAGAAAACCTTTTTCTACCTGAAAATGTACTTATCTATGCAGTTTTTCAAATTTGGAACTAATGTTTTAATTTATAATGGAATGTATTACCACAGTAGTATAGAGTATATCAAAATGATGATGTATTATTTTATAGTTAGCTCAACTAGTCTGTAGATTGTCTGTCTGCTTTGTGTACTGTTACTTTTTTCCTGACAGCAGATTTTTGGACACCTGTATTCTATCACATGCCTGTTTAGGAAATACAAACCATTATTTACACGTACATTTCCCTTTATTCGTCCATTTTTAATCTAATCCATAGATTTTTTTACGTTGCCCATTCCACATTAATGCAGTTAATCTAGTCATTGTTGATTTTGTTAGTTCTGTCCTACTGACATCTAAGGACTATTGCTTTCTTTTCCTTGTACTTTGTCTTGATCTGCTCAGCTGTCATTCAGTTTCTTCCTTTGTTGTTTTTTATTTTTATTTTTTTATTCTTCCTCTCTCTGTAAATTCTTCCATTCACTAAAAATCTAATAGAGAAAAAAACTGATTTTGAGGCCTCATCTAACCCTCAGGTGTTTTGTCTGGTTCAGCCAACATTTTGAAATTTTCTTTGTAGGAAAGTTTTGGATTACAAACTCAATTTTTAAGAGATATAGCATTATTCAAACTGTTCTTGTATAAGTTGTTTTTTAGTGAGTTGAATTTCATCTCAGTTTGACAATATTGGCATAAAGTTGTTTGCAGTATACCGTTATTATCGCTATAAATTAGTCTTTAGGTTCTACAGTGATATGCCCCCTTTTATTCCTGATATTGCTATATTTTGGTTTCCCTATTTTTTCTTTTTCTTAATCAGTGTTACCACTAGATGTTTACCACTTTAATTAACTTTTGGTTTTGATTTTCTCTGTTGCTTGTCAATTTTGTTTTCGTTGATTTCTAGTCTTACCATTATTAGGGAAATGGCTATTTTAAGGTATTTTTTCCTCCAGTACTGACATTAGTATATTTATGGAGATATTTTGCAATTACTTCTTAATATGTTCCTGACGAATGTCTGAATTACTTGATAGTGGCAAATTCAGTGTTGTGATTTTTACCCCCATTTATATTTTAGCTGTTGCCATTATATTTTCACCAGAGATTTTTGCTCACTTGAACTTAGTACCTCATCATACAATTTTCAATTATTTTAATTAAAACCACATGTGTAGCTCAATATTCTTTACAAGAAGTGTTTTCTGTTTTTAAGTATCTTAGCAGTTTGATGAAGTGTCAGATCGGTGCTGTGTGCTAAGTGTTTCTTTTCACAGTAAACCTGTAAGGTAGGTATTTCTACTGCACAGATGAGGGTACTGAAGCTTAGAGAATCCTTATTTTCTATCTGAAGCTGAGGAAGTGTATCAGTGGGGACTCATGGATATAACTAGCAGAAACTCCAGTCTAACCTGGTTTAAGGGAAAACAAAAGTTGACTGAAATGTTACAGGTAGAGTTGATTTGAGGTGCGGATGGATGCGGAGGCTCAGATCGTGTCCCCAGGACCTGCTTTCACACTTTTAGCTCCCCTATTTCAGCTTCTGTCTCAGGTGGGTTCTGTGCACCTGAGCCCCAGAGGCTGAGCTTTCTCAGTATTTCTGTCACTTCCCTAGTGACAGTATTCTGCCTCCTACTCAGTGCAGGATCCAGAATGCAGGCAGCTTTTTTGGCTTTGTCCCCCATAAGGGGATCTTGGTCTTGATCAGTAGGAGAGGAGAAAGAGAGCTCAGAGGGTATGGGATAGGAGCAATTTCCCTGCCTCTCTTTCAGTGCTGGAAGAGCTCTGTTTTGTATAGTATCAGCACAGAATCTGGCCTGAGTGGGCTTTCTGTCCCACCTCCAGTGTTCAGCTTGCATTGCCTCATGTCAATACAGAGTAAAGGAGGTGTGTTTCCTACCCTTCTCTAGCAGCCACTAATCTCTGCCTGGAACTTGAGGTTGGGAGTCTTTAGTGTCCCTTTCCAGCAACAGACAGCTTTTACCATATTTCAGGGTTCAGTCTAGGATGTGGGTGAATTTCTTTCTCCTACCCCAGCAGTGGCTGATAACCACCTTGCATTCATGCAGGCTAAAAGAATAGATGGACTTTTCTTGGTACTCTTCCTCTACCTTCAAATATTGGAGCAGGCACTATATATTTGTACATCAGTGCCTGTCTCATGTCTGCCCTGCTCACACTGTTTCTCATGAGCACCTTCTGAGGTGGGGGATAATGAAAAAGGAATTGGTGAGTGAGTGCAGAATCCTGTGTCTGAGGCCCTCAGGGCTCTAACTTGGCACTAATGCACACTTGGCCTTTAAAGAGTTCGATAAAACTTTAGGTGCTTTATAGTTATTTCTCTTTTTTCTATGTCCTGTTAAAGGGGAAGGATTCCTGTGTCTCATCTCCTCAGAGGGGCTTGTCACCCTTTGTAATTTAGAAAATTAGTTGCCTTAAGACCTTACCTCATTGATGTGTTTAAAAACTTAGAATTTTTATGAATTATCTGGCTTTTTCTTTTTATTAAGGGTAGGAGCAATTTTTTCTTGTGGCTTTCTTCCTCTTAAGTTCATCATTACATCTTAATTGATACTTCCAGCTGGTTTGTTTTGGAAAATATGAAATAACCCAAAGTGTAAGGACATATTTGGTTTTTTCCCCCCAAGTAACTAATAGCAAGGCAGTTAAATGCTGGTAGCTATCACTGCTAAAACTAGGCACAGGCAGACAGAGAGAAATGATCCCATGGAATAGGAAAAAGGTAGAGGAATGCAGAAAAACAGACCTTTTAGAGAGAGGGTATCTTGTTTGATATTGATATAAGTTGTAAATCCCATTTAAGAATAGTAAATGTGGCTACCGCTACTGATGTTTGATCATTATTCTCCTTAGGACAAGTTTGTGAATTTTTCAAAATATTCAGAGTAGCCCCATTGCTCAGAAAGTTGGTTAATTTTTAATGCTTTTACTGGTTAATTTCCTTACAGTTAAATGTCAGCGCTGTTTTTCTTAATGCTAATAATGTCACAAAAGATGATTGATAATTATACTCATTTGACCTTCTGAAGTACTTAGAGCCCTTCATCACATTCTATTTAAATTTTCCTGTGCAAACTGAGGCATTCAGACCACATTCTTTTTAGCTCTTTTGTAAATAGAACTGGCTATCATTGAAGTTTTTCAGTGATGAGAAGCTCTTAAGTTGTATTCAGAACTTTTGCTACCTGGCTCTTTTCTAACTTCTATGAAGTAGTGATGGTCTCATTTCTAGTTTTCTTTCTTTTTTTTTTTTTTAAACTGTGCATCAGAGCTTGACAATTTAATGAGTTATTTAGACACTAATATTAAATTTCAAATACCATTCCTCAAATGTCTTTTCCTTCATTGTAAGAGTGATGGACCAGAAAGCTGAATGGAATTTCCATGTGTGTGGGCAGAACTTTTTATATAGTTGACTGGTAGATAGCACTGGCAGGGGTCCTCATCCTACAATATGTAAGTCTTTTCTTCTTTCCAGTCCTTTGCTAATAATTGTTCTGGGGCCATTTGGGGAAAGGACACTGATTGGATGAATGGTAGGTGGTGCATCTTAATGTTTTGACATGTAGACTTTTACTTCTTATTTTTAGTTTAGAGCTCTTACCCACTAAGTATGTCTTTTTCCCTAAGTGTAATGTCCTTCTGGTTCTTCCTCTAGGGAGTAAATCTATACTTCTTGCAGGGTTGAGAAGGGGCTTATTATTTGTTTGTGTGGGATGAGGGAGGGGATTTAAAGGTCATACTTCCACTTATATTGAATTTGAGATTCTCCTGTGCCCTAATTTTCAGCATTATTTGGAATCTCGGATTCATGTACCTTTGCGGGGTTCTGTTATACATATTGGCTTTTTTTACATGTTCCCCTCCTACTTACACATAGGCCTTATTTCACCTTTGTTCATTCTGCTGAGTGTTTAATTGCTCATCCATTTAGCTTTCAGTCTTCCAAAACTGTATTGCTGTCTTCTCCTCTTACGATTTTTGTGTTGCTATGGTTTTATATCTTATTTATTTTTTACAGTCAGATTAAAAAGTTTTGAAAGATAAATAAATGCTTTTAACCCTTCTCAAAATATATGAAGCAAACATTAATAGAATTGAAAGATACAATAAAAATCGACAATCGCTGCATATTTTAACAACCCATCTTACCAGTTATTAGAACTAGATAAACATCGGTAGATGTAAAATGATGAAAATAATGTGCAATTTCTTCACTGAACACAAGATGGCAAAGTAGTCACAGTACTTGTAAAAAATGGATTTGTGCATTTGAATACAGTGAAATATGCTGTTTTTTTAAAATTATGTAAACATAGCTTTTTTCCTCATTTATTTTAGAGCCAACAAAATGAACCATGATGATGAATGAAATAAATAGGAATACTGCAGTATAGTGCCATAATCCTTGGTACATACGTGACAGGCATTAAATTTTTGTTGAATGAATATAATGTGAGGCTTTGGAGTTAAATCTGTGTTTGAATTTTAAAACAAAAATTATTTTTAAGACACCTTACAAAAGAATTGCTTTTACTTATAGCAGCAGTTCTCAAACTTTTTGGTTTTAAGGTCTCTTTACTCTTTTAAAGATTATTGAGAGTCCCAAAGAGCTTTAGTTTATGATGATCCTATTGTTGATGTTTACCTTTCAGAAATTGAAATTAAGAAATTTAAAGAGTATTTTAAAATTAATATGAAAATAAAAAATAAACTTACTGTATGTTATCATAGACAATATATATTTTTATGAAAAATAGCTGTATTTTCCAAGACAAAAAATAGTGGGAAGAGTGGCATTGTTTTACATTTTGGCAGATATTTTTAATGAATGGCTTAATAGATGACATCTGTATTCTCATGTCACCTTCTGCCTTTAACCCTTATACACTTGTGAAAGAATAAGATTTTTAAATAGGAAGATAGCATCTTAGTATTACTATGACAGTTTTGGTCTTAGACCACCCAAAGAGTCTTGAACTCCCTTGGGAGCCCCAGGACCATATTTTGAAACTCTTGACTTATAAAATAGGACAAAGAAAAAAGCATTTGTATGGCTTGAACCATGGACATGCTTGTCACTCATTTTTGGTGTGTTACCTAACCTGAAAAATTGGGGGAACCTCTATTTAATCTGTCTCCAAAATTGTGGGAGATAGATGAATAGGTATAAAATGTCACTTAAGTCTTACATTGTACTATCTCATATAGAACTGGGGGTTGAAAATAAGTTGGGGCATGCTGCAATCCAGTTCTAAGTTCAGTTATGTGAGATGCACGTGTGTGGTGTGATTCAGGTTCTATGGGTGGAAAAAGGTTTTTCTTCTCAGGGCGAAGCTGGAGTAGTGACTGCAAAAGAAAACTCTCTGAAACTGGAGACTTCACACTTTGCAGCAGAGAATAGAAAACAGTCTGGCAGTTTCTCAAAAGGTTAAACATAGATTGCTATATGACCCAGCAAATTCACTCCTAGTAAATACTCAAAAGAAATGAAAATATATGTCCAAACAATATCGTGTACATGAATATTCATAGCAGCATTATTTATAATAGCCAAAAAGTGGAAACAACCTGTTCATGAACTCATGAATGAATAAACAAAATGGGGCATAGCCATACATGGAATATTATTCAACCATAAAAAGGAATTTTGATACATGTACCAACATGGATGAACCTTGAAAATATACAAATTATAGAAGGCAAACTCACAAGTCCACCTATTGTATAATGCCACTTATATGAAATACCCCAAATATGCAAGTCTAAAGAGACAGAAAGTACATTAGTGGTTACATAGGGCTGGGGAGGATGGGAGGAATGCCATCTGAAGAATGTTTCTGCACATTGTTTAGTTGTATTATAATATCTGTTATGGTCAATGGCCTCTAAATAGGGACTCAGCATCCTTCACAGTATCGATAACAAAAACTGAAAGGGAGTCTCTGCCTTTGAAGAACTAATTAGTCTCTTTTTCTTTTGTTTCCTTTTAATACTTTTTAAGATCAGATAATGAGATCACTATTACTAGTGTCTCTTTTGGCCTTGGCTGCTAGGAAGTTCAGACTACAATTAATGCTTAATCACAGTAACATTGTTAGCTAGGTTAAGCAACTGGTGTATTTTGTTTTAAATGTTTTGGTGTAGGTTTTTAAAATTTTTACTAACAGACTTAAATATTTTATTGTAAGATATCCAGGCTCTTTATCAGTAACAGTTGCAATTTAAATTACAATGAATATAAAAAATATACATGAAAAGCTAAAAGCAGCATTTGCCAAGATTGAAAGAGTTTTTTCTGTGTAAAATAGCAACATTAAGTTCCAGGTATAAAAATAATGCAGATCCTTGAACTAAGATTTTAAACAAGCAGTGAGCTCTTAGACACTGGTACTGTTCAAGCAGATGCTGGATGATGGTCTGTCTAGATCCTTGAAAAGTGAATCCTGTAGAGAAATGAGATCAGACTAAAATTGCCTTTAGAGTTCTCCCAAGTCTTAAGACTATCGTTCTGTGATTGAATTGACAGTATTAGTTCCTAACAATACAGAGAGCATTTTGAGTGGTAATTTTAAAATAGAAATGCTTTATTCTGAGAACTGATTTGAAAGCTCAGAGTTCCAGACATATGACACAGAAGAGATAATTTAGTGTGAAAATATTAGAACATTACCTATAGAGATCTCAGTGTAGCTATTCTGAATGTTTGCTTTCAATTGCACTGCAGCTCTGCTAGGGTGAAACAGCTATAAAATATACCTCTGAATATTAATAGGGCATTTAAAACTGATTATTCAAACATTAGAGTATATTTTTCCATTAGAACTGTTGTATTTTAATTTTAATAAATTACTGCTGCCTTCTTCCTCCTCTTTTCCCTTCTTCCTTTTCTCTCCTCCTTCCTCCTCCTCTTTTTTTTTCTTTTTTTTCCCCCTCCAATTTCATGGGGATATAATTGACATATAATACTGTGTAAGTTTAGGGTGTACAGCATTATGATTTGCTACACACACACACACACAAGGGCTGCCCGGAAAGTATCCAGCCATGTAATAGGAAAAATAGAGACATTTATGGCTGTATTTTTTCTGGACAGCCCTCACATATATGTATAGTGAAATTAAGTTGCTCTTCCTAACAGTACTCAGTCAGTCCTTATACCTATTCCTGATTAGAGTTTAAAATGCAAAATAAAGTATCAGCATAAAGGAGGAGACAGAAGATAGACAGACAGATGGACACGGACTCCCTGAATCCCTCTCTGTTACTGAAGGTCACCCATGTAAATGATCTAAATGCACCATTCATGATTGATGTTTCATGAATCTATTCCTGCCTGTTTCTGTTCTTAATATCATTATTAGGATTTAGGTTTTACAGAATTTAATAGCCTAGCATCAAATTGAGATTGTGTCTGTGGGTCCATTAATACAATTTATTTATATTTAATGGACAATTAGTTGTGCAAATCTGCCACACCTGAGCCATTAGAGCTATAGGAAGAAGTTAATTATGTCATTGCAAAATTTATAGAATTGCAAAATTAGTTTCTGAAAACCAGGTGGTGAGAACTCATAGGAAGCGAAAAGCTTGCAATGAGAGATTGCTGTCTAAAAGCCAAATATAATATAAATAGAAAGTAATAAAGCATGAAGGAAAAGCATAAAGTTAGGTTCTTTGCATTTTTCTTCTGCCACATGGAGGGGTTCAAGTTTTAGTTATTATGGAATGCTTTTGAAAAGTTAAAAATGAAGGAGCTAAGAGGGAGGAAGGAAGGGGAAGAAAGAGCCACCCCATCAGTGGAAATGTACAAGTTGCGTTTGGGGGCTGGATTTAAGTCTAATAATGAGCAAATCACTAACTGCCAAGTGTGGTGGGTGGGTGTAACATTTCTTGGGCTGAGACAGTCTTAATTCCTTATAGTGAGGGATTTCATAGACATTCCTAGTTTTGTCTGTCTGAAGATGATGGGGAGTCTGTAGTCTTGAGTAATCCTAGTCTATCGGAAAAGAAAGGAAGTTTATAAGAGGATAAGAGTCAATGTAAAGGGTTGAGAGGAAGCAGAGAATACATGTGGGACACATCAGGCTTTATATACTGATCATTGATATCTGTTCAAGCTGCTTGTCTTCTTGCTGGTTGCTGAACCACATGAATTTCCATTACAGAAAGTTAGATGAGCGTGTGTTATAGATTTCATGTTAGGAAACTCTAGTAGAAGTCTGGTCGAGGTTTGGTTGAAGAGAAAGTTTGGAATTCTTTGGTTTGGTAGGGGATTTGGTTTGAAAAAAACCTATTGGAAATACTTCTGATCCTAGTCATTATCTCTTACATTTGTGGTCTGGGGATTTGGAAGCATTAAACAATAGGTAAATTCTTTCTAAATTTGGTGGGGAAAAGTGTATGGGAAGGAGAAAGGAGGGGTCGCCACCAGTTTTTTTTTTTTTTTTTTTCCAGTCTTATTTTGAGGACTGCTGAAAGAGATTTTGTGAATTTACTTCTTTTTTTTTTGCCTAAATTGCCTTTGAGCAATTTTATAAAGAAATATGGCCTGGTTATTTATTTTCTAAAATTAAGTTGTGGAAAAACTGCAGTATCATTCTTTGGTCTGGAATCCATTTTTTTCTTTCTCTCTAATATTATTTTCAGTTTTCTGGGGTTAAATTCATGAAATTCATCATATAAAGAGAGAAAGTCCTGGGCATAAGAAAAGCAGTTGTTTGCATTGCACTGAGTTTGATGTGTCTTTAGGACTGGATTTGTCTATTAATTAGTTTTCAAGTAAAGGAGTAAAAAGCAACTCACTTCCTTGGGAATATTCAACTCTATTTGTTGTTCCCTGTTCCTTTTTCTTAAAAGATACAGATATAGTTAAATATATGAACAGATAGAATGAATATTTGGGGAAGATAAAAGGATTACTAAGATCCAAACAATCTCTGTTTCTTGAGCAACTGCAGAAAAGATGTGTGCTTCCTTTCCCAGAGCATACCTAAGTGGCCCAGCCACCGTTGCTCAGCCTTTACTGAGGCAGACATGTGGATGAGACCTCACTTCTTTTTCATCAGATGCTTCTAGCAGGGCAGTAGAGAATGATGAAATGGAAATGCTATGGAGGAGAAGAGGAAGAGGAAGGGTGAGAAGAGGAAGAGGAAGGGTGAGAAGAAGTGATATATAGTGTTTCATTATTTTTTTGTGTTGGGAGGCAGTTCTCTGCAGGTCTTTTGCATACCTGGATATCTTGGGACCAGAGGCACTGACTGTCTTTGTTCTGGATAATCTTTTCAGAGATGTTTGTATAGTTGACAACTTTGGATGATGGAGCTAGTGTGTCCCTCTAGAGCCAAGGACAGATTTACCTCCTGGTCAGTAATAAAGAGAATGTCTCCTTCAGCACAAAGGGCAGGCGTGCTCACTGCCCATGATAAAAGGTTTGAGTTTCCTGAGCTCAGGGTTTCTCTCCTATCACACAGCACACTGAGAGCACAGGTATCATCTGGCCCTTTTCACGTAGCTCTGTGGGAACTGGGCTTCAGGGAACTGAGGTACATGCTGATATTCTAGCTGCTGCTGCTGCTCTGAGTACTAAACTGTCCTTGGTCTCTTGTGTTTTCTTCCAAGATCTGACAGGCTAACTTGTTAGCTTGCAAATACGGTGAAACCTCAGATACTTTATATTCTTAATAGTTCAACATAGCAGATAGGATGTATTTGGAAAGATTTATTGGAACTTCTACTTCTAGTTTGTATGATTTTTAAGAAGTCCGTATCTTCTTGCTTTGATACAGGGTTTGTTTACAATGTCAGCCCGTACATGGAGTATCATCCTGGTGGAGAAGATGAGCTACTGCGAGCCGCAGGATCAGACGGTACTGCCCTGTTTGATGAGGTGAGGTGCTGAGAGTCATCACAGCATTGCAGTGGGAGGGGACTCTTAGATTTAGCAGTGGGACAGTTGTCCAAAAAAAAGAAAATAGATGCCTAAATTTCACATGCATTGGCTTGAATTTTGATTTGAACTTTGGGAAGATGCTCATAAATAACAACTGTTCACTTAATTTGCCTTTGAATTATTTTACTACAACTTAGAGATGATTTCAAATCTGCATTGAGGAGAGTCTACTCTTAAATGCTTGCTGCTTCCTCTGTGGGCATAGTGATAATGATTGACTTACGGGAGGCATTAGTGATTAGAGGAAAGAGCAAGTCATTTACCTATTTTGCTCTTGGTCTTTTTTCATTTGGGGATTGTTAAATAATCAGCCTGTCTTATTATACTCAATCTGCATTTCATGTAGAAAGGTAATTAATGAAGAGAAAACTTGTTTTTCTAGATTGCTGGCAGAGATTTGGTATGTATCTGTCAAAAGATGTATTTAAATTAGTCCCTTTTTTCCTTTTACTTACTAAAAACAAACATTAATTTTTATACTACTTAAAAGTCTTAGAATATGTTAATTATTATCAGTTGGCTGAATTATTATTTTGAAACAAAAATCTTGAAGAGAATAGAAATTTGCCCTTGTCTCACATTTGCTTTATTTTGTATTTCACTTGGTGGTTAACCACGTGCTGGGTTTTTACCATGTGAGATACCTGAATCAGGTTCGATTATTTTTTGTCTCGTCTCCTGAACCAATACAATTTTGATTTCTGTTCCTGCTACTTTATCTATTGTCTATTTTAGGATTTATTTTTTTCGTTAGGTGTCCAGTATTATAATTTGTTTTATATTTAAGTGCACTTCGATGCATCTGCTTAAGTACTAGAATCCCATTTGCTGTTAATGTTCTTCCTGAGTTGGAGAAAAGTCATATTTGCTCTTTGGTCATAATAGCATTCTTGTTGGAAGGATCCTTTTGCTGATTTTGGGCAAATTCTTATTGTAATTTGGCATTTGTTATTGTCTAGAAATGCAAGCCAAATAGAAAAGTTTGGGAACATTTGCATGAAAACTTGTCTGCCATAATTTTATATCTGTCCTAAACCTCTTGATGCTGACTGCACTCTCCCACAAGAAGAATTTTTATTTCTCTTTGTATCCCTCAGTGTTGTGAGGTTACATGGACCTTATTTAAGTAAGGTTGCAACAGGGAAGTTGCAAGAACTGCTGTATTGTTAAGTCCTTTATAAGTTTAAACAGATCACTACATCCCCCTTGGTTTTAGTAAGAACAATGATGTTTGTTTATGACTTTTGCTTACCACAGAAGTAAACAATTTTATTTTCTAGAAATTGTGGTGAAGGTTCTCATATCTTTAAATACTTTAAAGAATTTATTCATGCCTAGTGTTTGAGTTTTACAAAGACTATTAAGTAATCTCTTTATGGTCTGATTTCTCTCTCTAGTTTTTCTTTCTTTCTTTGTTTTGGTGGTTCCCTGGCTGGGAATCGAACCCAGGCCACAGTGTTGAGAGTGCTGAAGCCTAGCCACTATACCACCAGGGACCCCTCTCTCTAGTTTTGATCCCACTCCTGACCTATTTTCAAATGCCTGATGTACAGTTTGATGACTTGCTGGTACTCCAACTCACTGTGCCCTCAAATAATATCAACTCATCTTCTTCCCTTTTTGTTCCCCTCTATTTCCTGTTTCTGGTAATTGGTACTTGAAGCGACTTGCATAACCTTTTCCTTCTCTCATTGCCACATATCTAGTCACTGGGGAGATCCTACGATGTTCATCACACCCTATTGTCTCTTCCCCCTGTCTTAGATCACATCATTACCACCTTCTCTAGCTCTGTTTTAATATTGTCCTGATGTTTTTACCTTTAGTACCGACTTAGATAACATGACAGCTAGATTAATACCATAGTCCCCCTTATTCACTCTTTTGTTTTCCGTGGTTTCAGTTTCCCATGGTCAGCCTTGGTCCAAAAATATTAAATGGAAAATTCCAGAAATAAACTATTGATACATTTTAAATTGCGTGTTGCTTTTAATAGCTTGATGAAATCTTGCACTGTCCCACTTTGTCTAGCCCAGGACTTAAATCCTCCAGCATGTCCATGCTGCATACATTTCCTGCCTGTTAGTCGCTTAATAATGGACTGGGTTATCAGATTGACTGTTGTGACACCACAATGCTTGTGTTAGCGTAACCCTTATTTTACTTAATAATGACCCCAGAGCGTGAGAGTAGTGATTCTGCCAATTTGAATAAGCCAACAAGAAGCCATGAAGTGCTTCCTTTAAGTGAAAAGGTGAATCCATGATTAATAGACCCCATACCTTTGCCTCTTTGAATATCTTTCTTCTTCAGCTGTTAACATTCTCCCTAGCCCTGTAGCCTCAGAGGTCATGCATTGCACGTTGTTGGATGCTCCATAAATATTTGGTAAATAAAATTTCAATTTATATTAATAAATGAGTGATCATTTAAAGTTACATA
Source organism: Lyroderma lyra (assembly GCA_004026885.1). Classification (NCBI taxonomy): domain Eukaryota; kingdom Metazoa; phylum Chordata; class Mammalia; order Chiroptera; family Megadermatidae; genus Lyroderma; species Lyroderma lyra. The sequence goes on along the minus strand of PVJL010006760.1, from coordinate 32,513 downwards.
TATATTTTTTACATATTTTCTATTTTAGTGTAATTTATTTACTTGGGAACATACATAAAATTCTAACATCAGACTTATTTAACCTGATTATTTTAGTGATTATATAGTATTTTATTGAACAATGTATTATTCCATTTACAAGTGGACTTTTAGGTCTTTTTTTCAATATTTTGCTAATATAAATAGTGCTATGATGAATATCCTGGTACCTGTATCTTTGTGTGTATGCAGATATTTTCTCAGTTAAATTTCTGATTTACTGAGCGAAAGAGCTGCATATTTAAGGATTCTAATGTGTGTTGAGAAAGTGCCCTTTAGAAAGATTGTTTAAATTTAATTCTCACCAGTAAGTCTGGCAACAAATACCCTCAGTTGTTTTTCTTGAAGTGACAATCTCACTTTGTTCCTTTGCAAGAGAATATCTATTAGATATTCAAGTCTGAATAACTAGCTTGTTCATACATCATTCTTTTTTCTTTTAAGCATAAATGGACTTTCAAGAAAAAAAGCGCAGTTCAGTTTGCAAATCACAAAGCTGCAGAAGTATTTTTGAGAACTACCCAGTTTTTAATTGTTAAATTTATTGGGGTGACATTGGTTAGTAAAAATTACATAGGTTCCAGGTGTACAATTCTACAATGCATTGTCTGTGTTGCATTATGTGTTCACCACCCAGAGTCAGTTCTCTATCACCGTGTATTCCCATTTTGTCACACAAAATATATAAAAAAACAAAACAAAACAATCCAAACCTGTTCTCAAGAGTTGAGATGTAAGAAAATTAATATTTTTCTAGTTTATGAAGGATATTCTTAAATGAAACCAAATCTGCACTCCCACCTCCCTTGTGGGTCTGGTGAAAAGTACAGTGATAGAAACCACTGCCTTAATTTGTGCTAAGATGCAAGCAGTTTACCTACCATTGCTTTTTTGACATCAGAGCAAATGCGAATGCAATGGAAAAGGCAAACAAATTTTAGTATATTATGAAGCTGATAGAGACCTTGTCGATATCTGAAAGGGTGTGAGGATCCTGAGGAAGTCCGTAGACAACACTTTGAGAACATTGTTCCAAACAATCCCTAAGTATGCTGCCTTTTGGTCACTTTCTTGTTGGCTAATTGAATCTGTTTGTTTATTTTTTTCAGTGTAAAAATGTTTAGTTTTGCTCAGAATAAAATTAGAGTTAATAATGTCGCTTTTCTGTCGTCTGTATTCCATACCAGGTTCATCGTTGGGTCAATTATGAATCCATGCTGAAAGAATGCCTGGTCGGCAAAATGGCAGTTAAACCTGCTATTCCTAAAGGTAAGTAAAGTGGTGCCAGTGCTAAACTTGCATTGATGTGTGACACACAGATACTTTTTTTAAACTTGGATTTCAACACAAAGATTTAAATAAATCACTGTAGTGTTCTCATTTTTAATGGCCTGCTGGTCTAGCTAGTGTAAAGGTTTTTACTTTAGTTCTTCTTTAGAATGAAACAGTGACTTCACCTTAAACTTTTGACATGTTTTGGGGAAAACATTCATGTATGAAGAATAAGCATTTGGGAAGTGAAAGAACTTTATTTTTCATTAATTTTTTATTCTACTGTGACATAGATTATCTAGAGCACTTGGTTAAAGTTGAAGTTTACATTAATTTTTTAGAATTTAATTTTTTGAATGTGCAATATATTTACAACTCAAAAAGGAAAAAAAATAAAAGTTATGCAGTGAAAATTGTCTTCCATGTGCCTTGAACCTTTCTATTCCTTTTTGCATCCTTACAACTCTCAGGTATAAGCCAGCATGAAACAGAACCACAATTGATGGTTCTGTGAAAAATAAATTATCATAATCATTGACAGAATATGTGAGAGGGGAGTAGTGGATGTATTTCACTATAAAGGCTTTTTGGATTGGAAGTGTTTTGTGAAGGTGAGGCCAGTAGCAGGTAGTGATATGAGATAACTTGTAGGCCAGTAAAAGCAAAGACAAGAATTTTCTAAATCCAAAAAAGCCTTGGTTGCAAGTAAAGGAGTCAGGTTTTTTTTAAGTGTAGCGACTTAAAACAGCAGGATACAGTCTGAACTCCAGGCTAACCAGAATGAGTGGAACATATAAAAGGGACAGAGTAACTAAAAGAAGAGATTTAATGTGTCAGAAATAAGTAATACCCATGATAATCAAGGTGAAGTGTCGTGTTAACAGTACCGCCATGCCTTTCATCTGTAGGCAGGGATTGATCGTTGAACTCTGCTGGCCTGAGATGTATGGATGGAGATTATTAGATGGGATAACCATGTAATTGTCCAAACTAGGGCAGTTTTGAGAATGAAAGAGTGTACAATTAGTAATTATACTGAGATAATAGCGGTGAGCTGTGACTCTCTGGCAAACCATGACCGATGTTTACTCTACAGTTAGAATTGCTAAATGAAATGGGAACAGGATGAAAGCAGATGAAGTGGGACTAGTAGGTGGAAAGAGACTGTTGCTGACACTAGGATTTGCAGGGCTGCGCAGAGATGGTGGATATACGGAAGAGGAATTTTATACATTCTCTTCTTTCAGTGCTGCATCCCTGATACCATCTTATAGGTGGGGTGACCTGCCAGGCACCGGTGCATGGGGATCCAGAATTGGCATTTGTGGACATTTCACAGTTGGGAAGTTTTGGGAGGATAGTTTTCAGTTTATCTGGTGGTTTCTAGTGTAACAGAGGTGAAATGCCTGGGTACCTAGGAAGAAAAAAGAGCTAACAGAATATAAGACAATACTAGCGGATCCTTATTAAGCAAAGAATCAGTATGATTTTTGTAATCCTTTGTTTAAAAAGAATTATGGTTTATATTGTGCTTTAGTAAGATATCAGTAATGAATAAAAGGAGAAACTTTGAAATGGTAAGCATTAGCTGCCAATAATTTTTTTTCATGGAACACTTCATTTTCTGACAAAGAGGCAAAATTCTTCTCTTTGCCCTTTTTCTAGTCTTTTCTGTCATTATGGTAGCCAGTAGCTAGCTGCACGGGGCTCTTGAATACTAGAAATGAACTTAGTCCAAATGGAGATGTGCTACAAGTATAAAATATATACTATTTCTAGACTTAATATGAAAAAATACATAATTTTTATATTGATTACTTATTGAAATGTGTTAAGTAAGAATATATTATTAAAATTAATTTAACCTGTTTCTTTTTACTTTGTTAATATAGTAATTAGAAAATTAGAAATTATACTTGTGGCTTATATTGTATTTTTTTTGGACAGTGTTGTTCTAGACCAAAAATGTGCTTAAAATTTTTTAACATTTCATATTTTCCAGTGGCGTAGTGCAGTCTCAGGAATGTTTCTTCTTAATTTCTCATTGCTTTATCATAATTTCCAATACTTTATGTTTTTAGTTTTCACACCCACTTTTCTGAAACAGTTAATGCCTGTAAATCCCATGGAACCGTAGATCAATAAAATACTAGGGGTGGAAGTGGGATCTAGAGCTGTTCTAACACCCTCAGTTTAAAAGTAAGTATACTGAGGCTTGTAGACATGCATACCCCGCTAAAGGCTATTGTTGTTTAATTGGAGCAGTCTATCACTTAAAGAAATCATGGGAGCTTTCTTTTGTAAGGCAGAGATCACCTCATCAAAGTTATCCACTTCTGCATAATTTGTTTTCCTTTTGCATATACCAGTGGTTTTTAACCAGGGTTGATTTTGTTTACAGGGGATAGCTGGCAAAGTCTGGAGACATTTTGGTTTCCAAAACTAAGCTAGATGTTGCTGGCCTTCTAATTGGGTAGAGGAGAGGTCAGGGATGCTGCCGAGTAACCTACAATGCACAAGACACATTCCCACGTCAAAGAACTCTCCTGCCCAGAATTTTAATAGTGCTGAAGGAGAGAAACCCTTGTATATGAATCAGTTTTTGATTCTTAAAAATGATGGCATTAGTGGCACACAGATGTGAAGCTGGCATGTAGACAGCTATTCCAGCTGCCAGCTGGAGTTCAGCTTTTGGAGCCTCAGTTTCCTCACTGGTAAAATGGAGACAATTCAGGACTTGAGCTGGTGCGTAGGATACAAGCTCAGAGGCTCACTTGTAGGGCACATGCAAGACAGTCACTAGTGGAGAGAAGGGGGCTAGGTGTCATGGTGAAGTGGACTTCAATGAGCAAAGCTGCACTCATTTCAGGCTGCCTTAATTTGCTTTGGCTGCTTTACGGTCTATTGTCTGAGTGACTCCTGCCAGAAAGATGTAAGGGAAAGGTAATTAAAATGGAGGGTGGGAAGTCCCGGTCAGGGGCAGATACAGACCTGAACGAAAGTGTGTCTTGCTGTTTGAGTGTGACTGACCAGTGTTTGTTTTAGGTTAGTGTTTGTTTTGTTTTCAGAGAAAAATGATTTTTGAACATTTGTGTATTTGTGTGCAGGTGATTCCAAATATGAGGAGTGGTTAATCCCTCAAAGGGTAGATAAGAATGGAAAATAACCAAAATATTGGAGAAATGAATACAAATTGAAAAGTATAGCCTACCAAGGGAGAAAATATAAACTTCTAAAAATGCAGTTTATGCTGTGGTTAGCTAAATGAATTTAAAAAAAAAGAAAAAAAACTGACCAGGAGTAAATATCTACATACTCTGGTACTTTTAAAACTTTTTAATCCTGGAATTTTTCAGAGTATGTATTTGAACTATTAAATCTTTATTTTAATTCTGCTAGTAAACTGCTCCTAGGTTAAGGAGTAATTCTGGGCCTTGAAGTTTGAGAAATGTATGAGAGGTGTCCCGAAAAAATCTAGCCATGAATGCCTCTATTTTTCATATTATGTAATAATATATGGCTGGATACTTTCTGGACAGCCCTCATGTAACATTTAAAACTGATTTAGAAGATGTTTTAAAAAATGAATAGAGGAAAGTAAAAAGTAAAGGTAGTTTAGAAATATAGAAATTAATAAATTTTATAAGATATGAGAAAAGAGTATATAACCTTTGAAATAAAGTTGTATCATGAGGAGTTCTGTTTAAAGATATGGAAGAATTTCTAGAGGAAAAAAAAATGGTCATTAAACACACTGTGGAGAGCCAAGGAGTCTTCTGGCAACGTGACGCAGTACAGGGAGCACAGAGTGCTGATTTTGGACTTTGTGACTGAGATTCCTGGTAGGAAGACTGAATGAACTCGTAACTGATGGTTCTATGATACCAGCCTTTTGGAGTGAGAAAGAAAGGTGAGCTATATGAGGTATCCCAATAGAGATGTTCAGCACTGACCTTCCTAAATGGTTTTTTCTGCGCCTTCTCGACAAATGCCTATATATTTTCAGGTACCTAAAATACTGCTTCCTCCGTGGGGATTTTTCACATTCCTTCTAAGTACAGATACCCGCCCTCTGTGTTTCCATACCGCCTTCTGCATACACAGCAGTCATCACATCATACTGAAAAGAACATATTAACATTTTATTTTTAATTCAGTTTATTTAATTTTCTGAACAAATAACGCATTCACATGATTCAGGCACGAGAACTGCTCTGGTCATACCTCTGTCTCCCTTTTCCTCTCCCATGTACACATGAAGGGAATCATATTACTGCTTTTATTGTGAATCCTTTCAAGTTATCTTGGTACATATATAAGCAAACTGAATATATATTCATATTTTCCTAACTTTTTATTGAACTAGTTTCTTATTATGTCAGTATCCCTATTAAGATGACTCATAACACATTTATGAAAAGAATGAGCATACGGGTAAAACAGGATTTTTCTCACTTTCTTTATCCTAGGGCATCTTCTTGTGGCTCCACTCAGCAGAGGTAAACTAGATTAGGGTCACAAATAAAAATCGTCACCCAGCCCTCTTCCCAGAGAAGAGTAGAATGCTGATAAATCACAGTACTAGCCTTCTAAATGACACTGACCTCTCCAGAAAGCAGGGGTTCTAATCACAGGAATGTGATTTTAAACAACATTATGAGGAAAGATGATTTTCTTGACTATGGAATCAACCAAATGATGAATTTAATTATCAAGGCAGAAGATATCTTGTCAGAGAGGAAAGTATCTCATGTGACTAAAATGATTCAGATGTGTGAGGTCTGACAATTAAGTTTGCAAACTTGCCACCGTGTGCTCAGATTGGCAGCACTGTACAAACAACTCAGTAAGGCTTCATAACCTTGTTGTATTGGAGTCTCACAGCTGTGTTCTTGTCACTGTGTGGTGGTGTCTTGCTTAGTGGCGTTCATTGTTGTTGCATGTTTTTGTGTGCCGTCATGACAATGTCAAAGCTTTGAATTAGAGCAACGAACAGACATTAAATTTCTTGTTAAACTTGGCAAGAGTGGAAATGAAATCAGGGACATGTTACTCCAGTTTTATGGGGATAAGCCATGAAGAGAACAGCAGTGTACAAGTGGATTAAGTATTTTTCTGAGGTGAGAGAAGCATCACTGATGAAGAGAGGTCCGGGCAGCCAGGTAACAAGCACAACTGATGTAAATGTTGCAAAAATTCATGAAATTGTGCATCAAAATTGTTGGCTGTGAGAAGCATAGCAGACCAAATAAACATTGATAGAAAAACAGTTAGGAAAATCTTAACTGAAAAACTTAACATGAGAAAGGTACGTGCAAAAATGGTCCTGAAGGAGCTTACTGATGAGCAAAAACAAAGGAGTGTTGAAGTTTGCCAAGACCTTTTGGAGAGACAAGGCTATGTTTTGGCTCATGAAACACTGATGTACCAATATGACCTGGAAACAAAGCATCAAAGTACACGATGGAAGTCAGTCAGTTCTCCATGACCAAGACTTCCATCAGTCTGAGAGTCAAAATGATGTTGCTAACCTTTTTTCATATCAGAAGGATTGTTCATTATGAATTTATACCAACTGGACAAACGCTCAACCAAGTTTACTATTTGGGAGTGCTGAAAAGGCTGCGTGAAAAAGTTAGATGAGAACGACCAGAACTTTTCACCAGCTCATGGCTCTTGCATCACAACAGTGCACCAGCTCACACAGCACTGTCTGGGAGGGAGGTTTTAGCCAGTACACAAATAACTGTATTGGAACACCCTCCCTACTCACCTGATCTGGGCCTCAGTCACTTTTTTCTTTTCCCAAAGATAAAGGAAATATCGAAAGGAAGACATTTTGATGACATTTAGGACATCAGGGGTAATACGATGACAGCTCTGATGGCCATTCCAGAAAAAGAGTTCCAAAATTGCTTTGAAGGGTGGACTAGGTGCATAGCTTCTCAAGGCGAGTACTTCAAAGGTGACCATAGTGATTTTCAGCAATGAGGTATATAGTGTTTTTTCCTAGGATGAGTTTGTGAACTTAATTGTCAGACTGTGTAACTACACTTAATGGCAAAAAATAGTCTATTTCTGTGACTAACCTTTTGAAAAGAGTTACAAAAGTAGACGAGCAGTGTTTTTAAAGGCAATTTAGGTAATTTAAATAGAAGTTCCCTTCCTACTGGTACTTCTTGTATTAAAGACTCAGAAAAAATTACTAATGTAACAGGATCTAGAAAGTTCTGACAGATTAAAATCAATTCACATCAGGCAGAAAGTAAATATATTTTTTTCCTAGAAACTAATTACTTGGGGCAATTTTTCAAAATCTATAAGATATTTAGATAAAAATAAATTGTTGTACATGATAGATGAGATTCATCGAACTGCCAGCTACGTATGTAGTACACTGAAAACAGATTTATTTTACATATGTTACTGTGTTTGCTGTTTGTTCTAAGATAAAACAAATAATCACAACTACAGTAACAAAGACAGTTAAAAACTGGATGAGAGTAAGTGACCAGGAGTATCAGTGATCCCTTGCAAATTGTAATGACTGAATTTTTATCTGGCATTTGATAAAGAAAGCTCATTCTGAAGTATAATTAAAAAAAATTTTTTTTAGGTCTTTTGTCTTTTCAGGAAGTAGTAAGAAATTGGTGTTAAACTTCAGAAGAGATGAAGTCTAATCTTGACTTCTAATCTACTCAAAAGCTGTGGATTTCATTCAAGTCCTTGACCTTTGCATTTTAGTCATAAATGAAGGGATCAGATGATAATTTGCTATATGTTGTTAAGATTCCTTTCAGCTTTGAAATTATTTTGGTAAAATGGGGGAAATAAAAAGGATGGTGAGCTGGCCTCCTTAATCATGATTATTTTGTGACAAGTGAGTGAAATGCAGGTAATTATGGGACCTCTGGTTGATTGAAAATCAAAACAAAAAATTTGAAAGCTTTGATTTAAGTTTCTTTTTTTATAAAACAAGGTGATGTCACTTTAACAAGTAATATCTTTCATTTTACTGCTTGGATATTTTGTGTTAGCTTGTCATTCATTTTTTTTTTTCTTTTTCAACTCTGGCAACTTGCTGAGGGTTCTATTTTGACCACAGAGTATAGCATTCACAATCAAGATATGATAGAGATTTGTGCATTGGCCCTTAAAATGATCATTGTTATTACAAATTTAAGTGGTCAAATGCTGAAAATATGTTATGACTTTTACATGTATATACAATGCAGTAATTAGTGTTAGAATCCTGAAAGAAAATACTCATTAATTTTTTTCTGGATTGTAATACTAATAATTGCATTGTATATACATGTGAAAGTCGTAACATATTTTCAGTATTTTAAGTGCTGACTTAGATAAAAGGGAAAGATAATAAGGTGTAGTTCTTTGGGTGGTTAGTATGTATGTTTCATTTATAAAATGTAATAAATTCTGGTTAATTTTGACTAATTTAGAATATGATAATCTGGACAAAACTTGGGTTTTTATATGCTTTTGAAAGAAATTAACCAAAATATTAGGAAAAAAATGTCCAAAGAAGTAGAAGAAAGCCCAGTGAAATAGGAAACAAACACCAGAGAGATGGCCTGGCAGTCTCCAGCGAGAAACTTACTTACCTGAAACAGGGGTCATCTACTTACTAGCCTTATTTGTCTCCTCAGGCCTTGGAAGAAAGCCCTTCAAGAGGGAAAGGCTGAGATCTTTAAATCAACAATATTAACTGATATTCTCTGACATTATAATGTTCTTATCTGACTTTTTTTTTTTTTTCTGAATCACTGTACAGACTATCATGAGGAAAAGAAAGTCTTAAATGGTAAGTCATAAATTTACAGTAAAAAGAATGAATCACACTCACATGATTATATATAATACTGCTTCACAAGATTATGTGGGATACTTAGAATTTTTTTCTTTTTTTTTAATGAAAGATGTCTTTACTTACCCATACTTAGAGGATTGGACAGACTTTAGAGATTCCACATTCCAGCCATTACTCTTAATAGAAGTCCCCTTTGTGACATACCTGAACATGTATGTATTCATCTACCCTCAGCTTGAAGACTTGCAGTCAAGAAGTGAGACTGAAAAGTCACCTCCCTCAGGTGTGTAGGCTCACCGCCAGTGTTTTGCATACAGATACTGAGTAGACTGTTAATGTACTTTTCTTTGGGCTCAGAGGCTCTGGCTTCTGTAGGTAGTCAGTATGACCTAGAGTTATGACTGCCATTTCCCCTACTCCTTAAGATTTTGCTGTGGTGGTCAGTACTTACAAAATGCATGGGACTACTCTCTGAATGAACTATATTAATGTAAGTTTAGAAATAGGATTCTTTTTCTCTGCAAAGAAAGTTACAGAAATTCAGCTTACAAGGTAGATTGTCAGGTGAGTTACCTTTTTTTAACAAGAGAAAATGGTCTATATCTAGACTAATTTACGCAGTTTGTGGTGTAGCACCTGGAGTTACTTGTCTGATAGTATAACACTGCGTAAATCATAAATGTGGGACTCATCTTAGATTTCATGTGATGATTGTTTCTTCTTGATACTAGGCAAAAAAACTTTCTCTTAAAGACTAACACTGATGGATAGTGCATTTTTACTCCCACCACATACAAGTTCCAGAACCTTTACTTTTCTGTTGTCCTGCTTTGAATGCACTGCATTTAATATCTCAGTTAAAAGTGGCCTTAAGAATGGAATATAGCATTCCACAAGTGGTCTGTCTAGCACAGTTACTTCTTCAGATCTTAGATCTTCTAAGTTTATAATATAAATATTTATATTTATTAGCTTCCTCTCGTATTTGGCTCATTTAAGTCTATTTGGTAAGTCTGTGTATTTGCCTGCCTTCCATGTTATTATTCATACAGCTGTTCAAAATTCTGAGTGGGATAGGTGACTATAATATTCCAGTAGAGACCTGATTCCTTCAAATTGACAGCAGTTAATCAGTCAGCATTTTGGGGAGAGAGAATGTTCATTCAGTCCATCTTACTTTACTTAATTATTTTTCTCCACCCTGCGTTCATCCCGGATTCCTTTAGCTTCTGAAGGATATTAAATGTAAGGTGGTGTTGTGTTTTGTTTGGCCTATAGCATTGTTCTCTTTTAATAAGTTATATTTGTATGGTACTGTGTAGTTTTTTAGAATGTTTGGAAATTGTCTTATTTGCTATGTCATGAGATATGAGATTGCAGGACAAATTTCTTTACTAGTGTGAATTTGAGGAAGAGGAAACAGTAGCTTTCATAAAATCACAGCCCTGCTTCTGAGCTCAGATCCAGATTTCATGGTCCTAATCAAGTTGTAAAAGAGCAAAATTGACTAATAACTTAAGGATTCCGTTGATAGCTTTTTTCTTAAAGAAAATCTGAGATTGTGATGTGTTTGTTTTCATTTATATAAGAGACCTCCAAAAGATAAGTAACATTAATCTCAATAAAATACCTTTCAGGGCTTCTTAGGTCATTTAATAACATTTTTTTTTCTTGTTTTTTATCATTTTAGAAAAACGTTTTAACTGTAGTCTTGTCTTTTTTTGTACCTGCAATTTTGTGGTAGATTGTTGTTGTTTAGGCTCACTGCTAATTATTCATAACTTTGGCCTTGTTATATCACATCTCAGACTTCCTTTGTTTATCTGAAAATTAATTGTATTCTGCAGAGTTACATGGTAAGAGGTGGACACCAAGTGAGTAAGGTCTGAACTCAGGGCTCACAATCAGCCTCTCCCTGCAACCCCTGCAAATATGGCTGTTTGACATCTTGTGGTTGCATTTAAGCTTGTGTTAAAACAGAAGATTCTGTGGCTAAAAACCATCTTGAAAGCCTCTAAACTAGCTTGTCTTAAAGGTGCTTCCCAACTCTAACTTTATATAATTAATTACTGTGAGATCTAATTTGAGAATTTCAAAACTCATCAGAAACTAAACATTAATTTTTCTTCCTGCACAGTTTGAGAAATAGTCATATAATCGATGCAGCGATTTTCAAGTCTTTTAGCAGCAGGAGTCTTTTTCCCTACACAAAATATTACAGATACAAACAGTGCATTCCTCTTGTGAGAGAAAAATATTTGATGTTTATAGAATCTCTAGAGTTCACCCATGCCTTAGAGTTTTCTAATATAATTTGAAAACCACAGCCATAGTGGGCTTTTAGAATGTTTTATTGATGTATGCCCACAGGGATGACTAAACGGTAAAAGACAATACCACGTGTCAGTGAGGTTATGGAGCAACTGGAACTTTCACACACTTCTGTTTAAAAGTGCAAATTGATACAACCATTTAGGAAAACTTTTTAATAGTATCGACTAAAGTTAAACACATATACACATACTCTATACCTACCAGAAATGAGGATATATTCTCATTTCTTTAAAAATGTACATGTATGTGTACAAGAATATTTTAATAGCACTGTACAACTACACATAATAGCTGAAAATAACTAAATGTCCATTAGCAGGAGAATGAATAAATTCTGGTATATTCATACAATGTAATACTACTCAGTAATAAAAAGTAACAAACTATCGATGCATTCAACAGCATGGATAAAATCTCAGAAAACTCCAGGTTTGATTTCCTGCTTGCTATCAATCGTGCTTATTTGACATTAGAACTATAATGTCTATAATGTTGGACAAGGAAACCAGACCAAAAGAGAATGTATCTTATGATTACACATTTATAAAGGTCAAATACAGACATAAACTAATCATGATGTTAAAAGTCAGAATAGTGGTTACCCTTGGGGAGAGGGGAGGTAATTGTAAGGGGGGCACAAGGAGTGTGCTGGCTACAAGGATACATTTTACCTTGTGAGAATTGATTAAGTAGTACATCTGGGACTTGTGTCTTTTTATAATATTCAATAAGAAGTGTACTGAAAAGAAAGAAGAATGCTACATCAATGAACTGTGGCTATTTTATTGATTTTTCTTTGTGAAGGCATTCTTCCCAAGAGCCAAGTGACAGATACCCTTGCCAAAGAAGGTCCTGTTTCTCCAAGGTATGTGTTCTCATTTTACTTTTTTAAAGATAAATCAGTTCTACACCAAAATATACCCATTTAAAAAAATAAAACACGTCTGGATTTGATTTAATGCTTAGTATATTAATCATGCTTCTTTAACACAAGAACTGTAGTACTTCATTTATCAGACATTTATTAGAGAATTAGTTGTTCAATAAACATGAATTTTTATTATTTTTTTTAAAAATTCATGTTTATTGATAGACTTTTTGGGGTGACATCTGTTAGCAAAAATTACATAGGTTTCAGGCATACAATTCCACAGTGCATTGTCAACTTGTTGTATAATAATTTCCCCACCTATTGTGACTTCTCTTTCCATCACCTTATATCTAGCTTCCCCTCCCTCCTCTCCCACCCCATCCCCTTTCTCCCCATCCTATCCCCCTCGTTCCCAAATAACATTAAACTATTGATTATGTCCATGGGTTATTTGTTTGTTTGTTCATTTCATTTTTCTTTGTTGCTTACAGTTTTTATATTCCACATATGAGTGATGTCATGCAGTTCTTTAAACATGAATTTTTAATGGAACTGAAGTGTGATCATTTTAAACACCAAAACTTTTTTAAAAACTATAAAAATATTTTTCTGATTATAAAATATACATTCATGGTAGAAAACTTGGACAATGGAGAGAAATACAGAGGAAAGTGATATAAATCAGTTGTCCCATCAACTCTAGATATGTACTCTCTTAATATTTGATTTATTTCATCTAGTTTGATTCATATAATGCCTATTTCCATAATATTTTCTTTTGATGTTGGTATTATGATATATTCTGTGAGTGATTTCCTATGTCATTAAATACTCTGCAAAAACATTTTTCTGCATTCTATGATATGACTATACCATAATTTATTTAACTACTATTCTACATTTTTTTGTTAATCATTTTTAATGGAAATCTTTCAAAATGTATTTATTGTACACTGTTAGTAAATTAAGCAATCCACATGTATATTTTTTTTGCTAATGACATGTCATATGCCCTCAGGGTTCTGTGTATTTGTAGTTTTTTTCTCTTTCTGCCTTTCTTCCCACTATTTGTCAGTATTATAACAGCAGGATCTTGTTGTATTTGTTAAATCTGTTAAATTACTTAATATATAAATTTAAGTTAAGTGCTAAGATACCTCCTCTAGGATTTACCTGGGGGTGCCTAGATGTAGGTAATAAGTGTAAAAACTATCAATTTGATCAATAGCTATTACAAAACAGAAGACTAGTTTTACCTCAAGTTTTACTTTGAGCTATTAAACAACTGTGATGCATTAATTTCTTGAATAATAATATATTTGTGACAGGGAGGAGTGAAAATAATAATATGTATGTAGATTTTCTCATGCTCCTTAAGAAAATGTGTTGTTTTCTGTTATTGCTCTGATAAAAGAGATGTGTAAGTTTTATAAAATATAAATATGTCTTGTCAAAGATATATTTTTATGCAAGTTGAAACACATGGAAGTATAGGTATTTTAAATTTGGAAATAGTTGCCAGTTACATAATGGTAAGACCACTTATTATTTAGAAAAGTTTAAGTAGAGAAATATATTTCTCACTGTGGCTTTTAAATGTTTAATTTAATAATTTAATATATGTGAATGCACATGATTGTTGATATAATTATCCATTCTTTTTTTGATATTTTACAGCTATGACTGGTTCCAAAAAGACACTTTAATCACCATTGTCATATATACTAAACAGAAGGTAAACATGTTTTTAAAACCAGCAGACATACATAGATGATGTATTGTATAATAGGATTGGATTGTACAATTGAAACTTGTGTAATTTTGCTAACCAATGACCATACCATAATTATTTAACTACTAACAAATTTAATAATAAATTAATAACCAATTTATTTATTCAACAGATATTTATTGAGCACCTACTAGGTGCCAGATAGTATTCTATATACTGTCCCTTCCACTTAGAGCTTGGAAATGAGTCAGTAAGGTAGATAGAAAGTAAGCACAGACAAGTATGTAATTTACTTGTAATTGTGATATGTGCTCTGAAGGAGAAGAGCTGGGTTTTACAAGGAAAAGAAAACAAGAGTAATGGTTATTTCGCTTGTGAGATCTGTAAAGAAGTGCCGTCTGAACTTCCACTGAACATCTTAAAAGTATAGTTGTAGAAGTTTGGAAAAAAATTACTTTCAATCTTTCTCTTTTTTGCTTTCTGTTCAAGGATATGAATTTAGACTCAGTAATAGTTGATTATCAGGATGATTCCTTTAGAGCTGAAACAATCATCAAGGATTATTCCTACCTTATACATATTCGTAAGTACCTTATTCTTTATTAATGAAAATAACTCCAGTTTCCTTTAAATATGGCAATATCTTGGCCTGCAGTCTAAGTAGAACATATTTTATCTGCTGTGATTTTGGTTTAATATTGAATATGCTATTATTTTGGTTGTTATTTTTGATAATTTTTTTCAATTATTTCCCCATACTAATGAAATTGCTAACAAGTAGCAGTGTAACCTCACCTTTCCCAAGTTTAAACTATTAGATATAATTAAAATCAACAATAATACGAAATACGCGTTGGCTCAGCTTTGTAAGATTCTTAACTTGACACCTACAAACAAGTCTGTGGAAGCCTGTCTGTTACATCCTGAGCACCCATCACTAGGTGTTGATTCCACTGACCTGTTTCTTTCCAGCTCCGTCCTGGGAAGTCAGGCTGCACCAAAGCAGCATGGACTGCAGGGTTGTATTGTATCCCTCATGGCCTAAGCCTAACCATACTATTTACTTCTGTCTGTTTGAAAAATTATGGATCTATCAGAAGAAAGAAAATCAGGACTGAAGTCTGGAATCACAGACACCAGATTCAAAATTCATTTCTCATCCATTAATGAGCTTGACTCTAGGATTTTACCCTTTTAGCCTGTTATAAGTGTAATGTTCTAGTTAGAAGGTAGAAATGAAACAACAACAATAGCAACAAGAAAATAACCTTGGAAACTGTGTTTTAAGGATGCATCTTATGTGAAGAACATTTATTTTACTTTTGCAAAACACAGATTAAAGTTTCCAGGTCTCAGCTGACTCAGGATTCTGCTCTCTGCTTTGCTATATTAATGAAGTACCTGTAGTCCTGAATTTGGTCAGAGTTGATAAATCTCTTTTTCTTTCTTAATACTGCTCTCCTCATTAGATTAATCAGCTTCAAACCTCAAATCTTTGCCCTGGAAATATATCCTATTCTACTTTTTGTTAGCATAAGATATAATATATATTGCCTCTTGTGGGAGAGTTTTAGCTAAACACTCAGATATCTAGGAAAGTATACGTTATTCACTAAAATTAGCACTATCATAATTTTTCTTTAAGTAAAACCTCTTGCAGCATCTATTTTTCAAATACTTTATGGCTAATCTTGTGTTCACTATAGCTAGCTATAGCTAGGGCACGTATAAAAAACAAAATTCCACCTTTCAAAAATATGAGGCTCTTGGTTGCTAATATTGAATCACAAAGACTAAAATAATGCAGAATTGTAAGTTTCAGATAACTATATTAACAACAAAATTTAGAGCAGATGTTTGTAAAACATCTTGCATCTCCTGCCCCTGAAATCTAAGTTCTGTGAGGGCAGAGATTTTTCTCTTTAACTAATTGCTATACCCATAATACCTAGAAAGTACATGGCACACATAGGTGCTCAATGATTTATTCTCAATAACTGAATGAACATTCAACTGTAGAGAATGTTAAGGAAGGAAAAACTGAGCTGGACCCAGCCAGGCCAGGCCCGTATTCACATGTGCATGTGCACACTTGGAGTATGCCTGCTTTGGCTGCTGCCTCTTTCCCTGCCCTCCTCTTGGTTTGTATGATTGTCACTCTCAGAATATGTTACTTATCTTGAGAGATTTGAAATAGTGCATAAAAGAACCATTTAAATAATCATATATGATGCTCATAAACTGTAAGACTTGAAGTTGGATTTTTAACTAAATATATGGTTTTCTTTTCCAGGGCTAAGCCATGAGATTCAAGAAGATTTTTCTGGTAAGCTACTAAAAAATAACTGTATACACACACACACACACACACACACACACACACACACACACTGTGTATGTATTCATGTTGCAAAACAAAGATGTGATGCTTTCCTAAATAAACAAGTACATTAATTAAAAAAAATTTTTTTTTATTGTTAGACTTACTGGGTGACATTGGTTAGCAAGAATTACATAGGCTCCAGGCGTACAATTCTACAGTGCTTCATGTATTTGTTGCCTTGTGTTCACCACCTAATATACTCTTCTTCTTCTGGTGTCAGGATTTTTCTCCTTTCCTTTTCCTATCCTTAGAAAAAAAATTCTGTATCTATTTTACTCTTCCTTCCTTCCTCATCTCTGCCCTATTCATGACATTCAGCTTGTAGAAATAAATATATTAGACAGATTTTTCTTAGGTGTATATATTTAAATGTATAATGTTGACAAATTATTAAATAATGAAATTTCCACATATAAATATACAATGTGTACAACTATTAAACAACAGAAGACTCATTATAGAATGGTGATTCCTTAGTTTCTTTTTTAGCTTTATTGAGGTATAATTAACAAATAAAATCATATTTAATATGTACAACATGATGATTTGATGCAGGATTCTCACAATAGTATTAACACATTCATCATCTTACATATTTACCTTTTTTTCTTTTGGTGAGAACACAAGTTCTACTCTTTGCATTTTTCAATTATACAATACGGTTTATCAACTATAATCACCATGTTATACTTTAGATTCTCAGACCTTATTCATCTTACACCTGAAAGTTTGTGCCCTTTTATCATCCTCTCCTGATTTCCCTCATCCCCCACCCTATGACAACCACCATTTCGCTCTCTGTTTCTGTGAGTTTACCTTTTTTTTTTTTCTTTTACGGTTCCATATATACGAGATAATCATGTAGTATTTGTCTTCTCTGTCTGGCTTAGTTCACTTAATATAACATCCTCCAGATTCACCCATCGCATGGCACGATTTCTTTCTTTTTTAAGGCTGATAAACTGCTTAAAACAAATAAGTAATTTGTTTTCTTGTTTTAAAGTACTGTCAGAATACCTTAAACTGGTTTTGTCTCCCCTTTTCTATGTACTATAGGAAGCTCTACAAATTATACAAATTAAGTTCATTAAAGTCAAGGACCATATTTGTTTTTGGTGAGTTTCAGATCATGCTCACTGAATTGATTTAACCAGTCTATCTTAAGTTGTTAAATTGCTCTGGAACTTTGTGTTTACAGTGACAAGGACAGACAGGTTGTTTCTAAAGATGAAATGAATTACACTTGAGGTCTTTAAACACACATTAAGTTCATAAAATTTAATCAATGTATAGATCTCTGTATTTTATTAATTTACCCATATATTCTAAACTATCATTCAAAAATAAAGATAATGTAAAAGGTTTTTAATTATCAAAGATTCACATGTACTTTATGGGGAGTCAGTCTCCTGAGACTATTCCTGTGTTTATTTGGCTCAGTATTGATCAACTGAATTCACTCATAAGAACTCCTCATAGCTCAACTAAATAATGTTTAAAATGGTGTAAATTACATTTTTTTAAACAGGTCCATTCAGTGGTTAATTTGTATATGTCGGCTCCTTGTACCCCCTTTTTTTAGCTGTATGGTGATTAGTTTCCATGGCTATATTTGAACTTGTATGAAAACTAGAAATACATATTAGTTTGGTCCTTGATAAATTAGTTTAAAGAACTTTATCTGACTCTAAAATAAATTGAGCTGGATTTAGTATCATCAACGATTTTGATTAATATGTGCACAAACTCTCATTTCTTTTATGAATGACCAGTTTTATTTGTATCAGATTGGGACATTTGAATTGTTTGAGAAAGACTGTTTTAAAGTAAAATCTTGTAGTTGGTATCAGTGAACACAAATGGAATTGATCTTCTTTTCAGTGCGGGTTGTTGAGAATGTGGGAAAAATAGAGATTGTCCTAAAGAAAAAGGAGAATATTCCTTGGAAAAGTCTTGGTCGTCCTCTGGAGAATCACAATTCACTTATTCCAAAGAAAGATACAGGTATGCTGTGCTGTTATTTTGAGTTCTGTGTTTATGAAATTGTTGTGTTGGTGTTGTTACAGAGTGTGGAAGGTCACTTCCGGGTGAGCCAAAGGTTCCTTGTATTTCCCAACACTAAGTTAAAATGGGACATTGTATTATCCTTCCTTCTTTTTTTTTTTTTTTTTTTTTTTAACAGAGATTAAATTTACATTCTACTACCTAATGTTTAGGCATAGCAGTCATTAAGTAGTGATACCTGAATGGAGAAGTCTACTTGTGTTTAGACTCCTTCAGGTTTCCTTTTATGAAAGGTACAGAAACAAATTTAAGTTCATGCCTTGTATGCACATCTCGTTTTTGTTTTTTTTTTTTTTCTATTAAAAAAGGACATTACTGTTTTTTTGCTTACTTAAACCAGTTTCTCGGTGTACTACTGAAGGACATAATTCTTCATTTCATTTCTTCATTCATTTCTTTTCTTTCTTTGTTTTTTAAGCATTTTATTTAGCAAAACATATTTATGGAACAGGGTGCCTATTATACGTATTCTATGCGATGAATTTTCAGAGTGAACACGTTTTGTATTTTCTCTTTGGAAATTGGTAGGATTTGTTCCTTGTTCCAAGTGTTCTGAATTTTCGTAATTTGATATGTCTTAATGTGGGTCTGTATTCATTCTTTGTGTTAATCTTTTCATTATGGACACTTAGAACCCTCAGTTCTGGGGAATATTTTTCTTCCCTCCATGGTCTGTTTTTGCTTTCTAGAACTGTTCTTATTTTAAAGCTTCTTAACCAGTCCTCTAATTGTCTCTTCTTCCTTATTTTCAGTTTTGTCCTTTTGTTCTACTTTTGGGGAGATTTCATCAGCTGTGTCTTCCAGCTTTTCTATTGAGTAACTAATTCAACTCTCGTATTTTTTAACTTATAAGATATCTTGATTTCTTTCTTTGTTTTAATATCCTATTCTCAATTAGCTTTCCTTATTTCTTTAAGAATTACCAGTAGTGCTTCAGAGTTTTCTTCTCCCTGTGTAACCTCCCTGTGTCCCCACCATTTGTTGGTTTTGGTGTGTCTTTCATATTAGACGCTTTGTTTGAATGTCTGATGGTCTTTGGCTCTCTGCTCATATTTCAGGGTGTAACTCTAAAAACTAACTGGAACCTGCATGTGGGCGTGGCTTGTCAGAGTCTCTCAAGCAAGCTTGTCCAACCAGCAGCCTGTGGGCCGCATGCGGCCCAGGACGTTTTTTAAGGTGGCCCAACACAAATCCGTAAACTTTCTTAAAACATTATGGAAGCTCATCAGCTATCGTTAGTATATTTTATGTGTGGCCCGAGATAATGCTTCTTCCAGTGTGACCCAGGGAAACCAAAAGATTTGACACCGCTGCAGGCTCTAGAGTGAACATTCTCCTACCTTGCATCCAGCATTTCAGAAGTCGTGGGGGAAAAGGCTAGCATGCCTATAAACTTATTTTCCATTTTTTTTTTTCTATCTCTAAATACAGTTACATTCTGAGGGGTTATAACTTTTTTAGCATATGAAAATTGAATAGGACACAATTTAGCCTGTAACATACCCAATCCAGAGATCCTATGTTTTACCCTCTCTAGAGAACAAACTTTGAATATTTAGCCATAATGGGGGAGGGACAGTCAGGTGGCTGCTGCTAAATAGGGGAGGACTTCAGGAAAATTGGGGGTGCTTGGGAAGTGGGACCTAGGCTTCTTAAATGAACTTTCCATTCAGAAAGTGGTTTTAGCTCTGCCTTCACTCTGATTCCAGAGGTATTTGGTCCTACCAGTTTATGAAACTTAAAGAGATCTTGTATTGCAAATAGGTTGATTTTTGGTTTTCTACACTTCTGTTAATAGCTTAGGATTCAGTTTTATTGAGTCTGCTGAGTCAGTTACCAGTCATCTCTTTTCTTTGTTGGCTCCCAAAATTTTGTTGCATTTTCACGTTTTTATTCTTGCAGGCTATACCTTAAAAAATAACCAAACATACAGAAGACATCTTTGCTTTTATTTGGTATATGAGGGTGTTAAAAAGGAACTAACTACATGTGTTTAGTTTATCATCTTTAAATATTTAAGACTATAAAAATATATGGGTAATATTTTAATTTTCAGAGAAATATCAAGTAGTCTTATTCTGAGTACATATTGCATGTAGAAGGCTATTTTGGGACTGTGGTGTGAAACATAAAACACATTAGAGATTGTTTTCCCAGGCAGAGGAAAAAACATTCACAAATATGAGGTTGAAGAATGCTTTTATAAACAGTTATACAAGGGCAAGTTATACAGTACAAACTGAACATATTCTCTCAGGTAACCCCAAGTGAATAGATGCACATGAATTTGACCTTAAATGACTCCCTGCAGGAGTTAGATTTCAAACAATGTTTTGAAAGTAGCGTTCAAAAAATAAAATTACAAAAAACTATGAAGGACTTTCCAGGTAGAGCTTTAAATTGTTACTGGTACTTACTGTGGTAGGCATTATGCAGTGTAGAGAAAGAAAAATATAAGCCATGTATGGGAAAGGTTCAATAGATTAATTTCACCAGAGCAGGAGGTCTGAATTTTGTGTTATTAAGTAGGAAGAGAGAACACAGATGATTAATAGTAAGACCTAACAAATCAAAAGAGGATAGGTAAAAGAAAAATGGAAAGACATATTATTAAGGTGAAATCTTTTGCCTGAATATTATCTAAGTAGTGATTTAAAAATCATTGCAAACCAAATAAAAGCAAAGTCTGAGAAACAAATGACACTGAGAAGCAAGGCTGACCTCCATTTGGAATTAGTTGAAATGAACATCACTCAATTATTCTTCTTTGTAATTTCCTGAAGCTTTCCATGAACTCTTTATCCCAGCCACAAATTTCTCCTTGAGTCATAAACCACCATAGTTAACTTTAGCTTTCTTGTCTGAAATTGGAGCCATATATGTACTTTTCAGTGAGTTAGGTTTTGTACTTTGGGAAGGGACTCAGAGTTTAGGGGATATTTTCATTTATTTGTCTTTTTCTCTCCTTAAATCAGGACAAAGGCTATAGGTTATTTTATTCACTATAGCAAAGCTGAATCTTTATATTATATCATCAAAATATTATGATTAACATGCTGTTATAACTTTAAATGTTTACAGTTTATCTTGTGATTCTTAGGATTTCAGTATCGATTACTAAAATTGATTAGCTCTGGCTTTCTCTTATTAAAATTTCTTAGCTAAAGGTATTTTAGTTTAAAAATAAGCATGTAAGTTGAAGACATTTAATGCAGTGTCTTCTTATGTCAAATCTAGAATTTACTTACACAAAAGATTCAAGTATAGCAAAGAACATAATAAGAAAAGAGAAACTACTTCATTTTTTCCTTTAATCCAAATGTCATAGGTAGTATTTTAAATTCTGTTAATGGAACCAGACAATTATTTGTAAGTTACATTCTTCGAATTTTTTTTTTCTCTCAAAGATGAAGATTATGAGTGTGTATGTGGCTGGCATGGGGTGGGAGTTGTGGTGTGTTGGCTGAGGAACTTGTCTACTAAGGGTTAGAAACTAATAGATAATTGGGTTGCTCTCTTTGTACCCAACCTAAAAATGTATTTTAATTGTGATTGCCTTTAACATGGGACTCTCATCACTAGACAAAGGTAATTTTAACAATTTGTCAACAAACAACTCAGTAAATAAATCTTGTGATAAAAAATTATAAACAAGATTTTTAAAAATCATGTCACAGTTTTGATATGTCAGCAGCCATTTATAAACCTTTAGGTTAATGTATATATTGTTGAATCGATAACTTTTTAATTCAAGTTGAACTACATGATATTGCTGATATTTCACTATTTTTTACTTAGAAAAATGGCAGTTTTACTTGGTTCTATACTTTTATCGGGGCTTCTTAACTGCTGATGCCACACACACACACACACACACACACACACTTAACTGCTGATGCCACATACACACACACACACACACACACACACTTAACCGCTGATGCCACACCACACACACACACACACACCGGTGAAGTACTGTCTGTATTTGTAAATGTGCTTGTCAGCACACTATACACAATCATTTGATTGAGATTTTTTTGTAGAGCTCATGATTTTGCATGCAAACCGCTTGCTCCCAAAATGAACTCTTTTTACAGATGTAGAAAGAACCACAGTCACCTCTCCCCAACCCTTTACTGTACATCCATGTATGTTCACTCCTTAAAATAAACATTCACAGTTACTAGAAATGAAGAAATATTATGGATAGTAAATAAAAATTTACTGTAGTTTGTTCCCTTAAATTGTTTATTCTTCCCAGCGAGTATAAAGTTGTTGCTTGTGCAATAACTATAAGATGCTTTGGTAAACATGTCTTATTTTCATTTCTATTTAATGGTCTGAATTTGAAATCTAAAGACACAGAATAGATGAACAGACTATAATTAAGGAATTACTGACTATTTTAAAACATAAAATAGAAGTTTAAAAACTTAAAATTCAGGTGATTTGGGCACTTCAGTGTGTGACATTGACTGAATTATTAGTTATGGAATATAGAAGAAAGGTGATAGGCATAGAAATGTTGAAATTTAGACTGTCTTGCTACATGGTGTGTTACCTACAGCCCCATTGAACTTAGTCTTGGAGAAAGAGTTGTGTCCCAAGTATAAATGAAGAGATGCAAATCCTATCCTGCAAACTCTAGAGTAAACAAGATATTGTCAAGTCAGAGGTGAACCTTTTCATCCAGCAGTAAAGTTATCGGAAGGGCATGCAGTAGCTTTGATTAGAGGAAAGCACTACAGCAAAGAGGGTACCTGCCCAGCCTCCACACTTGGAGACTCCATGATGGCTCTGCTCTAGCCATGCCCTACCCACAGGATGAGTGTGCAAAGCCAAGAAATGTCCACCTGGAGTTCACAGTCTTTCTTTAACACCACACCCCAGCTACTACAACCCCATAATTCCCTGCCCAGATGGCCCCAAACCCATCTTTATCCAAGGAATGGCCAAGGCTGTTTAGGGGGAGAGCTGGTGGATGAGTGTGAACATGTGGGCTGGTGTGCCAACACTGCAGGAGGCCTCATTCAGAGTTAGAGAGAGGTGGAGGTAAGAAGAGAAGAGAGAGAGGGGGGTGCGGCTCTCATCCCTTGGCCATCTTCCTGCGTGGATCTCTGAGGAGTTCAAGAATCCAGGGTTTGAACCTAGCCTTCTAGGCCATTTATGAAGGTGTTTTTTAAGATACAGCATAGAACATACTTTATTTAACAGTTATTCATCTAATTATAACTTCTAAATATTTAGACATGTGTTTTGTGGGTCTCTGATTATATTCTTACTCTGGGTCCCAGAAGGGTATGGAAGTAGGGATAAGGAGATCAGATTTCTTTCTGATTTGAGCCTTCATTTATCCTCATTGGTGAGCCTATGTCCTGTGACCTTTTGTCAGTCCAGTACTGGATTAGGCCTCCAGGATCACTTAGGGTGGTACTCTTAGCTGTAATCTGGTTCCAACTATGCCCTGGCACTAGAAAGAGGTGACGAGTGATACCTCAGGTTTTTGTCTACAGTGATGCCCTCTAAACTTATATGTATACCAAGTTACCAAGTAGCAGGTGGGAAGATTTAGTGGGGTCTTTGCGGGGCAAAAGGGACAAGGGAAAAAGAGAAATTGGATGAAATTGTGATCCAAATAATTTCTTAGGATTGTGAATTTCAGTTTTCCACTAACCATTGATTATTATTAGGTGTAGGGCCTTCATATCCTATAATCTGGAATAAATCTTTCCGCATTTACTGAAATATTTCTCAGTTAAAAACAGAATAATTAAGATAAGAATTCCTTTATCAGGGTTGATTTCTGATACATCTCTGTAAATGCTGTTTTATAAGAGAGGAAATAATGAAACCAATACCATCCATCTGTTCTGGTATGCTGTTTACATCCAAAAGAGAATTTACAAGTGAAAATATTAATGCTTTCAGAAGTTTTGTAACAAGTTTTTCTAATCCAAGTGGTATTATTTTGCTCTATATACAAATAATACTCTCTGAGTTTGGGTTATTAATTTTAAATATTTATAGTATTTATAGAAATACTTTCTTTTGTTTATTTGTATTTCAGTACCACAAATCTGGCATCTTTAGTTTTTCACTTAAGTTGTTATTTCAGATAATCAAAACTTACACCCGTAAACAAAAGTTTATTTTTTTGTTTGAATCATTTTTCAACAGTTAAAATGTTCTATAATTTTATACATATATAATACATATACAAGGGTTGTCTGAAAAGTATTCAGTCATGTAATAAGAAAAATAGAGGCATTTATGGCTGATTTTTTTCCAGACAGCCTTTGTATACAAACATAGAGATACAAGAATGTATATTTTCCTGCCTTTATCAAAGAAATATTTCTGATTATTAAATAGTGCTAATATTGTTAAACTTTAAATACTGAGTTTCAGACTTTTTTCATTCTTTAAGAAAAGGAATTTGGAATGTAGATTTGTGGTAGATTAAATATTTTTCACATCTATAATTTATATAACTCATTAAGGCTTTCAAAAATGGATTTATAAAAAAATTGGATTTAAGAAATAAGGTTTTAGTTTCTTAGAATGTAATGGCTTTAACATTGCTATAATCTGTATGAAGAAATAATATTCATTTTATGAAGTTTGCTTTCAAATTATAGAAGTATTTAGAAAAATAGGTAGATCAAGAAATAAAATGGGAAAAAATTAACACTGTGAGATTTTCAAAATACTGATGAATTTTAAAATATATGGGCCTTTAAGTGAAGTTCAAGCTCATCCAAAGAGCAAAAGCCTGAGTCTGTGCTTTAACTTTTTTGGTCTTAATTTATTCATTAATAGGAAAAAATCTATCACTTTTTAGGTTTATACTATAGAAAGTGCCAGTTAATTTCCAAGGAAGACGTAACTCATGATACGAAGCTTTTCTGCCTGAAGCTGCCACCAAGCACTCACCTTCAGGTGCCAATTGGGCAACATGTTTACCTCAAGTTAACTATTACAGGTAAGACAAATAAAGGCTTTGGGGAAACAGTTTCTTCTTTTATAAGCAGTTCAAAATCAGTGCTACTCTTCTTAGGAAGCACCCACTTAGGTTATTAATAAATGTCTCTGGGCAGCTAGATTTAGTAATGGCCAGATTTCTAGATTTGTGGATGCAGGGTTCAAAGAAATTGCCTCTAGTCACATAGAGGTTCCACCAGCATCGTGATTTATTACTAACAAAGCCTTAGAGGAAAGAGGTGAGGGAGTGCACAAATGGTCCTCTAATGAAGACAGCTCCCAGAACACGTATTAGCAGCTCTTAGTAGCCACTTACAGTTGTGTCGTTTGTGCAAGTGAATTTATAAAATTCAAGGTGAGAGGATGACTATAAATGGTTTTCTTATATGTGTTGCTAGTATAAGAAGCTCTATAAATTTATTCCTCATATGTGAATTATATTTTCCTCCTTTTTGTCTTAAACTTACCTTATTTGCTTGTTTTAAGTGCCCTTCTTACTGATGTCTGACATTTTCTTAGTCTTTTAAAGCTGCAAAGGGTAACATTCTCCTGTTGGTCATAGTGTTTCCAGCAGTCTACCAAGTAGGATCTGGTGGATATAGTACATTATGATGGCACTGTGAGGTTTTTCTCTTCATTATCCCTAATGTCAGGTTATTATTCAATAGCTGTTATCTTGCTCAGTGCAGTTATTGGCAATGTATTATAATAGGTGAATTTTGTGTATGTCAAACAGCCATGTATATATAAAACTGTGATCTTTCAAATGTGTGATGATGCCTCTCTCTTTGGAATTTGGCCAGCTAAAATGTAACAGGAATTCTTATTAATTTTACCCTGTTTCTTAATATTATAAGAAGTAGGTAGGTTCATATTCTTTTCATTCAGTTACTAAAGTAATATGTAGTATATTAAAATGTTAAAACAATGTCAAATATATGAAGTAAAATGTGAAGTTCTTTCCTTTCTCATACCCAAATAAATATTGTTAAAAATTTGGCATGTAATTAAAATTATTTAAGTATCTTCTTATATCTCTGTGTAAACTTTTGATGCCATTTTATTGTGGCCCATTACAAAGTTCATGTGCTGATGGAATAGATGGTTGTCTGAGTTTGTTTAAACATAGATCCCTATCTTATTCCACACTTAATAAAAACAGATTGTTTTTATTACGAATAAAGTCTTGACTTGTTAACATTATTTCTGATATATAGGCTTGGGATACATATATATCTGTACTATGTACATATAGAATATATAGTTAGAATTATATAAACATTAGGTGTACAGTTTTAAATATATACTGACAGCATCATAAACTTTGTGTGTTTCATGTTCATTCAGAGCTTTTTAAATTTTTAGAATTGAATTTGTCATGACTTTTTCTAGGTATTGAAATAGTGAAGCCATATACACCTGTATCTCATTCCTTACTCTCTGAGTTAAAGGAACCAGTTCTTCCCAACAATAAGAACATCTACTTTCTCATCAAAATCTATCCTCCTGGACTCTTCACACCAGAGCTTGATCATCTCCAGATTGGTTAGTATTTTGGGTTTTCTTTGTTCATTTGGTTTTTGTTTTTACCTCATTTTTGTTTTAAATTGAATCACATTATACTGCCCTCTAGTTATCTCTATCTGGGAGTCTATCAAATACGTTAGTCGTGTCTGTGTCCCACCCAACCTATTGTTACTCCCATACTCATCTTTATTATATGCAGCACCACTGTTCATCTTCAACCCATTCTGGTAACTTAATTCATCCTTTTTTCCCTCTCTATCCAGTCAGCCAGTGCATTCTGAGTCTACCTTCTAGTCTTTCTTTTCCATCCCTTCTCCCACCCTCTTAGGTCAAGCCTTCATCATTTCTCTCTTAGTCTCTAACTGGTCTCACTCAATTGCCTCAAACTGGGGTCTTTCTACAGCAGTGGTTCTCAACCTTCCTAATGCCAGGACCCTTTAATACAGTTCCTCATTTTGTGGTGACCCCCATAAAATTATTTTCATTGCTACTTCATAACTGTCATTTTGCTGCTGTTATGAATCATAATGTAAATATCTGATATGTGTTTTCCGATGGTCTTAGGCAACCCCCGTGAAAGGGTCATTCGACCCCCAAAGGGGTCATGACCCACAGGTTTAGAACCAATGTTCTATAGGGTCTGGCACAAATAACACCCCTTTAGTACTTTTTTTAATGTAAAAATACCCTGCCCAGCCCAACTAGAGCACACACATATATATGTATGTGTGTGTGCACGTGTGCACATGTACATATATTTTATATTATATAATAATATATTTTATATTATATAATAATATATTATGTTATATATTATTATATAATATACCATAGGTAATATATGGATTGTATTATATGTTATATATTGTATGTTATATATGTTGTATGTTATATATTATATATTATATATTTGCTAAAGCTCACAAACATGTCATAGTGTAATTTGTGAAATATATTTTAAACCACCCAGATTTTACTTTTCTTATATATGGTACAGACTCTGTATTTATTTTCATTTTCCAGTTCTTTTTCCAAACCTTGCTAATGATAGGTTCAATCGTGTTGTTCTGCAGCTTTGGAACCTCTGATGGGTCTCCATCACCTAACTGATTAAGTCCTCTGCATGGCGTGCAAAGACTTTCATTATCTCTGCAGCTTCATGTCTCATTATACAAAATCCCTGACTACTCAGAGTTCCACAAGCCTGCCGCCCTCCATTATAGGTGCATGCAGTTGCCTCACCAGGATACCCATCAACCCTTTCTCTGTCAAGTACCTTTGCTTTTAAAGATCAAACAAAATATTAATTTTTTATGAATCTTCCCTCCCCCTCTGAACCCCAGCCCCTCCTCCCACTTGTTCCTATTAGCTCTAGGTTAAGGATAAATAATATTTCCTCTATACAAGACTTTGAGTTGAAAGGTAGAGTGTCTTACTTAAATTTCCCACACCTAGCATGGCACTTGGCACACATTAGGCTATGAGTAAATGTACTTCGAAAGAATGAGTTAAAGGACTACAGTGAAATCTATTAAGGTTTAGAAAATCTTTCTGCTTTTACTCCTTTTTCTGTGTCTTCAAGTTTTCACTGTCTTTGCCTAGCAGTGAAAGTGCTCTTTCCCTTTCTAAGGCAGCATTAGCAATGCATCAGAGTAAGAATGAACTAGGTCACTAAAATTTGGAAATAAAGAAAATTGTGATGCTTTTTGGAAGTTAAGCTTAGAAATGTATATCTAATGGTTACATAAATCAAAATATTGAATACAGATGTGAACCTAATGAATTTTGGAATACCCATAAGCCTAGTGAAGATGACTATCATCTTGTGAATGACTGACAAATGATTGTAACATAGCAAGTGGAAACTTAACCAATGGTATTGTAACCTATCTATAGGGATTGTGTGAATAAGGCAAGGTGGAGAGGTACCCAGAACGTAGAAAAGGGAAGCCTGAAGAACAACGTCAGTATTTCCTCGACCTCATCCAGGGGAGCTAGACACGGCTCAAATACTTGTTTCACTTTGATGGGTACTGACTTGGTAATGATAAGTCATGTAGCCTCTCACACCCTAAATGAAGTACCCGATAAAGTTGTCAACTTTTTTGTTTCAATCCCATGTTCACCAAGCAACTTTTATATGATTATTTTGGCGTTTCGAACGTCAGATGAATAAGATGTTCTAGATGGGGTTATGGATGTCAGGTGAGTAGATGCAAATAGCCAGGCTGTAAATCAGTGACCATTCTGGCATGTGTACTTTAATCTCTTGAGAATTTGATTAGCATCAAGTACGTTGTCTGAGTCTTATCAATTTTATGACATTGGAAGGGGTAGACTGTACATTAACATCATCTGTGATGCTTCTTTACTAGACAACCACCTGACTTTTTCCTGAGGATAGTCTTACGTTACGTTACGGTCCCTTTCAAACTGTAACAAGGAGCTTCTGTTACTTTTTGATATTTAATTCATTAATTACTACAAGATTCTTACTGTCCTGCTACAGACAAGAAAAGAAAAATTACAAACATCCAAGCATTTAAAAGTGAACCAGAGTGTTTTAAATTGTTTTTAAAATATGGACAGCTTTATTTTTTATTTTTTAAATTACATAAAAAAATTTCTAATATGTCCTAAAGGTAGTTCTCGTATATATAGCACAGAGGGATTGTATCAGTTGCATTGCAGAAAATGGTTTTCTCAACTATTTGATTTTATATTGGGAAGTAGCATTCTTCAAGTACAGTTTCTGATTTTGCTTTGTTTTTATAGGAATTTAATTCAGAACAGCTCTTCTTGTTTTAATCGATAGGACTTTTCCAAGCTTTAATGGAGGTGGAGTTAACCCATTTACTAACAAAATTTTAGAATACATTTCTATTGTAATTTTCCTTCCTACCAGTCTTATCACTGTGGTTAAGAATCAGTTCGTAAGTAGCAAATACCTGTTCTCTACCATGTACTGTGCAAGACAGAGAGACATGAACTCTGCTTTTGAGGTGCTTGTAATTTAAGTTAGAAAACAATCCTTTATTGATATTTGAATTTAATACTTGGCAGTAGTTTGTAAATTAGAGACTCCAGATGGTTTGGGAAAGTAATGTCGGGAAATGAGTGTAATAAAACCTCATTCTTAATTTCATTATAGTGATACAATCCAGACATACTAATGGGTATTCTTAAAGCTCCTTACATACCTTAAAGACTGAGATATAGTCTAAAAGTTAAGCATTCATCCTGTTAACTCAGCAGTATTCTAAATTCATCTAGGTTTAGCCTTCTTAGTTTCCCTGATTTTTTTTTTCTGATTTAGTTTATATTTCATTGTTTAGGAGATTTTGTTTCCGTAAGCAATCCTGAGGGCAATTTTAAAATATCCCAGTTCCAAGAATTAGAAGATCTCTTTTTATTGGCAGCTGGAACAGGCTTCACACCAATGGTTAAAATACTGAATTATGCTTTGACTAATATACCCAGTCTCAGGTATGTAATTTTATCTTTAATTACTATCTTTTGTTAGATTAGCATAAGGTATTCTAAATTTAATTATTCACTGGACCTTAATAGATATGTTCTCATTCCCTCATCATTTCTTACTCTGCCTCCTCAGGTCCTAGCTGTTTTATTAACTTGATTCTTTTTATTTTGATACTTTTGGTTACCTAATTGGCACTAAAAAACATTCGTGCTGGTTCACTTTTAGACTTTCCGTTCATGCATATTTTAAATGTAATCAAAATAGTTATTTTTGAGTTGTTGTGTTTTTCTTTTAAGGAGAGTGAAGCTGATGTTCTTCAGTAAAACAGAGGATGATGTAATTTGGAGAAGCCAGTTGGAGAACTTAGCATTTAAAGATAAAAGGTATTAAACTGGGATTAGCTCTGTGTTCGAATATTCACACATGTGCAGTCAGTCTTGGCCCTATCTCCCTGGGTTGGAGGTTTTCATTGACCAGGAAGCTTCTTTAAGGAAAAAATAGTCACCTTGCTAATATGCAAATGTAAATAATGTGAATGCCCCTCCCCCAAAGAAATACTGTTTGGTAATACCGATGTGACATCATATACATATCAATATGTACGGGGTTTTATGTTTATGTTATTTATAGTAAGTAGGGTTTCATTGAAAATGATCCAGAGTAGCCAGTTTGGTAATTCAGAATTTTGTTGTTGTTGTAATGGGGACAGATCAAATAAATTGGTTAAGATGGATTAAGCAAAAATAAACATGTTTCTTTACTGCAAGATTCCTTACAGATTTTAATATGCTAATGTCCATTGTAACTTTGCAAGATAGCAAGATTCTCTTCATTTTTGTTTGTTTACATTAGCACTTACTGATAGCTATGTCATTAGTGGCCCTCAGTATGCACTTTGGGAGATGCTGGTAGAAGCAATAGAAAAAAGTTTAGGCAGACTGAACTCAGTGGTAGAATGAGGTAGTAAGGAGAGCAAATGAAAATTTGTTTTCATTGAAAAAGGAGCTTGGCACAGTCACCTGAAGTGAGGTAAGGTACATGGCATATGCCCCACCTCCCCTAAAGAGATTTGAAAGCAGTAGAGCATTCTAAATGAACTTGTTAGGAGAATGAATTGGATAAGCTAACATGCTTTCTGTAGTCGTCAAAAACTATTTCTAATAATTTCATGACTCCATAAGTCACACGAAGTATCTAAAGTGAATACCTATGTTTACGATAGCACGGTACAGACACTTCTAGGCCTTATAAAAGTTAAGGACCTCTGAAACTCAGCTGTTTCTCCAGGGGCACCAGGTTCTTTGGAGTATTTTCTGAATATTCTTAATAAGATAATGCTGTGGTCTTTTCCTTCCGCTTGTCTCCCATCCTTCTCTTCCTTCTCTGTTAATAAATGACTGTCACAAATTAAGGATGACCTGAACCTATTTATCCTTGAAGTATTTTCTCTTCTTACATACTTAAAGTATAAACCTAAGAATATTTACCATATTTAAACAGTTGTATAGCAGTTTAGAGCATGATGTAAAGAAATGGAAATTTCTAGGTTTTCATGTATCTATTACTCTAATTTTCAAAGTGAAAAATTGGAAGCAGCACTTATTGAAAAGCCTAAAGACCTAAATTCTAGTTTTCATTCTATCCTTCACTAGCTTGGAACTTTATCCAAAAATCACTTAACTTTGAGGGCCTGCCTCTATATCTTCATAATAAAACAATGACATCTTTCCTATTTACATCATAAGGCTATTGTGAGGATTAGAGAAAATAATGTAAATGATTTGGAAACGGGAGAAGCCCTAACTCAGATATTTGAATTGTAGTTATAAAGAACCTCTATATACATATGTTTTGTTCCTGTATTAAGTGTTTGAGTTCTATTTTCCTAAACAAATCTTTACAACAATTTAAACAGACATAAGTAGGCTATTTCAGCTAGGGTTTGTTTGTTTGTTTGTTTTGTTAAGTATTTCTGGAAGTTTTTTAAAAATATACTTA
>PVJL010006759.1:0-87123 GCA_004026885.1 Lyroderma lyra | reverse complement strand
AAAACAACTACTTTTATAATTATGAACTAATTAGAATTGAAGCAGAAATTCTCAACAAATTCAAAATTTCTCAGGGTTTTTCTGGGTATAATTCTCTTTAGATTTCCTGTGTGCTGCTTGCAGTAATGAGCATCAGAAGTTCTAAATGAAAAATACTAATAAAAATAATGCTGTAAATCTATTTAACTACCTAAATCCTAACTGTTTCTCATTAAAATGCTCTAGACTTTCTTCATTGCTTTCCAAGATGAGTGTGCTGAGGGCTGGCATGTATTAATCAGTTAATGGGGCCCTAGTCTCAAATCAAATATTCTGAGTTATATAAACAGGTATAATTAGTAAATATGTATTCATTTATATTTGAAAGCACTGTGAGAAGAAAATTTATCATTATTTCCACAATTGTACAATAATAAAAAAATTCAACTTTTCCTGGAGACCGAAATGATAGAAGAAGGCAAGGAAAGAAATATGGTGAGGCTGCGTGGAAAGGAAAACAATTTTTTACAATGTAAAATCTATTATTTCCTTTATTCAGAAGAGGTGGTGCAGCATAATGGTTAAGACCTAGGTTTGAATGCAGGCTCTGAGACTTATCAGCAAGGTGATTTTGACAAGATACTTAATTCTTCTGTGCTTTGATTTTCTCATTCATAGAGTAGGATTTTTTAATTATTAAGTGTAAAAGAGTGATAATAATCCCTAGCACATAGAAAGCCATATGTATGTATGTATGTGTGTGTGTGTGTGTATGTATGTGTGTGTGTGTATAAATTCTATTAATATCTTATCTTTAGAATTGTTCTAAAGTTCTATCTTGTTTGTTTTTAACAAATAGCCAAAGCAAATACTGTTATCCAGAAAAAAAATGAGATATTCAACTCTATTTGATGCCAAAATAAGTCTCCTTGAGACAAGTATAAATTCAAGAATACTAGACCTTCTTCTAAGTAGGAGAGCTTCTTTGTTGCAATCCATTCATCCATTTATTCCTATTTAGTCAAGATTTGTTGAGTGTCCATAATGTGCCTGTTGCCCTATATCTATAAGATGACAGACTTTAGTTCCTTTTCATGCTATATGTGCATTGCACTCCTAACATCAAGAGCATCTATTTCTCCTCCCTTGGAATCTGACTGACTTTGCTTTCACAAATAAAATGTAACAGAAGAGATGTTCTGCCAGTTTCTCCTAGCTTTTAAAATAATTGTCAACTTCTCCTTTCTCTCTCGGAAGCCAGCTTCCATATAAGATGTTTAGCCATGCTAAGACTCTATGTACTGTGAGGAAGCCCAGGCCAGACAGGTAGGAGGTCCTGTGTCAATGAGAGTGATGCTTGTCCAATCCCTTGTGGTTTTAACCATCATGGACTTGTGGATGAAGAAGCAGTCCTAGATTACCAACCCTATCCACTTAGCCATGTGGAGTAGAACTGCCCAACTAAGTCCAGTCAGATTTCAGACTTGTGAGAAGTAATTGCTGTTCTAAGCCACTTAAGTTTAGGGGTGGTTTGTTAAACAGCAGTGAGTAAACAAAACGATGCTAGTAGCCCAGCAGTGGTAGGATGTGAGTAGTATCCCTAGCTATGAAGACTGAGTTGCAGCTAAAAGGTGAGATGACATAAAATCTATGCAACACAGAAGGTAGTATATTAGCTTTCATGTTTGGTTCTCATGAAGGCATATTCAGACACTCAAATTTGTCAATACACCCAGAGATTAATAGTCTACATAAATCAGAAATCCAATTTACTAATATATTATACCAAGTGAACTGATATATAATTTAGGAATATTCACCCTTTGTTTCACAAGGCACATGAATGACCAATTTATCATTAAAGCATTGCATGATGGTATGGAGTCCAACAGGAGAAGTTAGACCTATGCTCTTAATGACAAAAATCACAAAACTAAAATAATCTGAGGCACTTAAGTGGGACAAACCTGATAAAGAGAGGAAAATTTGCATATTGGCTCTTCTGAGTACCCTTTATCCAGTATAGTGCCGGACATGCATTAACTAATTTGAGTCACCTGATCACTTACTCAAAGGATTCATGCTGCCCTCTCCTGTTAGTTAACAGTCTTCTTCCAGACAGGGAGAATAAGAATCAGTTATGATTGGGTTAGTTTTTCCCATTGGCTATGAGTGGGTTAGGTTGATTGACCCAAATATGTTCTCTTGAAACAAAACCAAGAAAACTGGGAACATGATGGCTGTTCTAGTGGTATTTACTTAATAATTCCTCAGTCTCTGATTGCTGGCTAGTAATGTAGGGTGACATTTTTTTGATCAGCATATTTATACCCTGATTTTACTATCATTTACCATGTTTTCTTGACTAAATGTTTTATATTATAAGCTTTTATTCATGTTCCTGGACTTCCTTATTTCAGTTTGTAGTAAGATTGCCCAAAATGTGGCCTTCCAGCCTGGACACCAAACTACGCCAGTAATATACATATGTTTTGGACCCCTTCACTATATATTTTTTTCATGGAAGATTTTACTTTCTCTCAAGCATTTTCATGACCTCATAAAATAGCCCCCATCACAAGAGGACAGCACATTGTGGACATCACTCATTGACAGAGTGACAAGGAATTGAAGCCGACTGAACAGCACATAACACACATAAATATCTTTTATGTAGAAGACTTTCAGGCCTGTTTGTTTACCCTTAATCTCTCTCTATTCCAGCCTTGCCAAATAACTTTATTACAGATTGTACCTGCACCTTAAAATCAACATGCCAAACAGAATTCTTCATAGTTTTCTGAACATCCCCACAAAGCTTTTCCTTTTACTTATTTTCAATTTACTAGAACAGCCTTTATTATTTTTATTTATTATTGTTTTTTATGTGGGTAGTTCCCTGGCTGGGAATCGAACCCAGGCTGCAGGGTTCACCACCAGGGAACACCCAGAATAGCCTTTATTTTTATTGTTATTATTAAATAAGCATTCTAGGTTTAAAAACAGGATTATTAATTTTTCTTTTTTTTTTTCTACTTATGAACATGCAAATTACAGTCCATGTTATCTAGATTTGGCCTCGGCGTTGTTGCTAAAATCTCTCTTTCCAATTTTCACCACCAGCATCCAGTTAGGACTCATACATTTTTCCCCAGGATCACTGCAACAGATCTTCAACTTTTCTCTCTGCCTCTTGCCCTTCCAAACTTCACTTAATTCCACGCAAACTACCACACTGCTCTTCTTAGCCACTCTCCAATTATTCACTGTTAAAATCCACCAGGTGTTTTCTTGGTTTAGCAAATGAAATCCACATTTTTGAGTTTGACTTTCCAGACTTTTTATAAACATTTAATATCATTACTTCCCTGTGTATAACCTGTATTCTGAGCCAGTTGGAATCTGATGATGTTTACTATGCATAAATACATCACATATATTGGTTTCTTTTTGCTCTATTCTCCATATACAAAGCCCCCTGGCTTCATTGTCTAAGTTTCATTTTTAGGCTCCCTGCTTAAAAATTTAATGTATACACTGCAAATACAGGCTATTTCATACAAAATTTTAATAATCCTTCTTACTCTTTCCTTATTTTGTAGAAATTTACTATATTTCTTATGATATTACTTGTAATCCCAGTTGTTTATGTAGCAGATTTATCCAGTCTTTATAGCCAAGCTCTAAGATCCTTGAAGAAAGTAGCTGTGCCTTAGTCAATGATTATAGTATATAGTATAGAGAGTTTATAGTCTTAATGACTTGCACAGGGCCTGGTACATTGTAGAAGCTTCATATGCTTTAAAAACTTGGAGTAGACCAGGGTTAAGTGGCCCACAAGGGGATCAAGTCCATGACTTTAGTCTTATTATCACTGAAGCCTAGCCACAAGAAAAATATGAAAAGTGGCAAACATTCTTGTTATATTTAAGCTTTCATTAAAGTACATTTAATTCTCAAGACAAGTTCCAGTTTAGTGACCCTGAAGAACAGAGAACATCCTCTATTCATTAACTGAGCAGGAATAAATGCAAGTTCCTAGAGGAATTTCCATCTTAAAACAGTCAGTATTGGCCCAACTGACAACAGAGATAAATGGCTAGAGAAAGAGACAAAGGGACTCATGAAGATTTTTGAAGTTAAAATTATTTGATTAGCTAGCAGTGTTGTTAGTTTCTATGTTACCTGCATTAAGTATTGTAAAGGATAAAAATGATTAAAATATAAGATCAGTATTCTCAAAGGGCAGATGTTTATTTCATATATAATTATATAAACATACACATATGAGAATATACATGTACATATATACACAAATACATATATGCATGTATATACTTGTATGTACATGTATATACTCATATGCACACACACACACACACAAATAATATATATGTAATCTGACAATTAAGTTTGTCAACTTGGCACCATGCATTTATGTTGGCAGCACTGTACAAACCACTCAGTAAGGTTTCATAACCTTGGTATATCTCTGTCTCACAGCTGTGTTTGTGTCAACATGCAGTGGTGTCTTGCTGAGTGGTGTTCATTATTGTTGTTGCTGTTTTTGTGTACTGTCACAAAAATGTTGGACCTTGAATTAGAGCCACGAACAAACATTAAATGTCTTGTTAAAATTGGCAAGAGTGGAAGTGAAATCAAGAATATGTTAGTCGGGAGTTCCCTGATGGTGTAGTGGCTTAGGTCTTCGGCGCTGACGCTGTCAGCGCTACTGCCTGGGTTCGATTTCCAGTCAGGGAGCTACCCACATACCAAAAAGCAAAAAATAAAAAATAAAAAAAAAAAATGTTAGTCTAAGTTTATGGGGATAATGCCATGAAGAAAATGGCAGTGTACAAATGGAGTAAACATTTTTCTAAAGGGAGAGAAAGCACCACTGATAAAGAGAGATCAGGGCAATCAACTGATGAAAATATTGCAAAAATTTGTCGAATTGTATGTCAAAATCATCAGCTGAGTGTGAGAAGCATAGTAGGCCAAGTAAACATTGATAGAAGTAGACCAAGTTAGGAAAATCTAAATTGAAAATCTTAGCATGAGAAAGGTATGTGCAAAAAGAGTCCTGAAGGAGCTCACCAATGAATAAAAGCAAAGGGGAGTTAAAGTTTGCCAAGACCTTTCAGAGAGGCAAGATGATGTTTTGGGCTGTGTTATTACTGGTGATGAAACATGGGTGTACCAATACAACTCTGAAATAAAGCGTCCAAGTGCACAAAGGAAGTCAGCTAATTCTGCATGAACAAAAACGTTCCATCAGTCCAAATCAAGAGTCAAATGATGTTGTTGCTAACCATTCCTGATATCAGAGGGTTGTTCATTATGAATTGGTACCAACTGGACAAACAGTCCAAATTTACTGTTTGGAAGTGCTGTAAAGACTGTGTGAAAAATATGAAAGTGACATGAACTTTTCACTAACAACTTATGGCTCTTGCATCATGACAATGCACCAGCTCACATGGCACTGTTTGTGATGGAGCTTTTAGCCAGTACACAAATAACTGTATTGGAACATCCTCCCTACTCACTTGATCTGGCCCCCAGTGACTTATTTTCTTTACCCATGGATAAAGGAAATATTAAAAGAAAGATATTTTGATGACACTCAGGGCATCAAGGGTCGTACAAAAAACAGCTCTAATGGCCTTTTCAGAAAAGAGTTCCAAAATTGCTTTGAAGGGTGAACTAATTACTGGAATCAGTGCATAGCTTTCCAAGTAGAGTACTTCAAAGGTGACTATAGTGATACTCAGCAATGAGGTATGTAGCACTTTTTCTAGGATGAATTCATGAACTTAATTGTCAGACCTCATAGATATACATTTATACACATGTATATATATGTATTTGCTATTGTGTACTTATGATAGTTCATAGTCTGCTTACTGTTGACTATTCATAGCATGTCCATATTTTCCTCTCGGTCACAAAGATTCTACTCCTTTATAGTTGGATTATTCAATTTTATCTATTACAATCTAGGTTAAAGGTCAGCTAGTTCCCCCCCCTCCCGCCCCCGCCAAAGGGTTAGATAGTAAATATTTTAGTAGCCACATATGGTCTGTGTCAAAACTACTCAACTCTGTTATTGTAGCAGGAAAGCAATCATAGACAATACATAAATAGTTGGGTGAGGTTGTGTTCACAGCTGTACAAAACTGGGTATAGAGGGTGTATTTCCTAGAGGCTCTCTGTTTACTGTGATCATATGATAGAGGCCATTGAAATGTCATGGGAATGATAAGTATTTCTTTCAGACCTAACCTATGAAGGCCTTCCATACCATCCTCATTCTCTTCTGCCCACTGATTAGAAATCAAAGACTCAGATGCTCTAAAGGTGGTGGGACCCTGAGATGGAGGAAACTGAGTCTCTAAATTACCATGGGAAAGGCTACTTACTGAACATGCTCACTGGGTTGTTAAATGAGCAAGAAAATAAATTTTATTACGGTGAACCACTAAGATTTCAGAGGGTTTCTCTCTTACAACAGGCTGGCATTACCCTATTTATATATCACTTAACACTATTACCCATTACTCTCCATAATGCTTTCTATGATTTCACCATTCATACCTCTGTAACCCTCCTCTTCTCTTTATAGCTGGAACCACTTGACCTCACATGAGAAGGATTTTAAAATACAAAGCAGTAAAAAACACAGTCACCTACATCCCATGTAATTTTAAAAATGAACCTGAAATACAGGTTTATTCTTATTCTATAGATAAAGACAAGGACACTTAAAAAGTTAAGTGGTTTTTCAAAATCACACAGATTACTGAAAGACCAGTGTGCAAATACAATTTGGTCTAGTGCCAAAGCTCAGGCTTTTTACATTATGGCACCTTTTCTATCATGTCCCAGACTCTCTACAGAGCCTTTAATGTTATCCACAACTCCAACAATCTCTCTCTTAACCTACAAACATCAAATGATGTTTGTCTAAGTTTATGGGGATAAAGTTTCTGGGTAAAGATGTATGCCTTGCAATTTCAATAAGGCATTTAAAAAATATAAAGTAAAAGAAGGGCCAAGAAAAACATTTTCCAAAACTTTATTAATAATTCTCAGACAAAATCCAGGAAGTCTGGTAATGCTGCTTTCTGTACACCAGAGAGCTTGTTAAAACTTTACCATGGCACCTAAGCTAACGAGAACATGGTAAAACTTTTAAATCCAAAATTCAAAGATTAAGACAAAACTATTTAGTTAAAAGAAGCTGTTAAATATTCTTCTTAAATGTAACAACTCCATAAATCACAAGCTCTAGGACAGTGGTTCTCAACCTTCCTAATGCCACAACCCTTTAATACAGCTCCTCATGTTGTGGTGACCCCCATAAAATTATTTTCGTTGCTACTTCATAACTGTCATGTTGCTACTGTTATGAATCGTCATGTAAATGTCTGATATGTGTTTTCTGATGGTCTTAGGTGACCCCTGTGAAAGGGTCCTTCGACCCCCAAAGGGGTCATGACCCATAGGTTGAGAACCACTGCTCTAGGAGATGAAGTGACACTTGACATTGTAGTTCATATCATCTTTATATTTATAGATAAGGCAAAAATAACGTATATCTTCCTTGTACAACACCTTTATGCCCTACTTAGTACTTTTCTTGTGAATCCCACCAATGCTCTCACCTTCCATAGCCCTTTTGATGCTCAATGAGAAAGGTGTTATTCCCTTTGCAATAAAAGAGAATTAAATTACTGAATCTCAGATAAACTAATGGTAAAGCTAATTGACAAAAAGTAGTTCTGGGATTTGGGCATTTATTGAGTTTCTACTAATATGCCAGTTATAAATTTGATAAATATCATTTCATAGTATCTTGACTTTTACTCAAGTATTTATTGATCTTTGACTGTTTACCAAGTACTATACTAAACAACATTGATGACTGTTCAAAAATAAAGTATGAAAAATATCTTCAAGAGGAAGAGACCAAGATAGCAATAAGTGCATGAAATGTACATCTACATATGGAGCAATTCTCACTGAAAAAGATTCAGAAACCAGCTGGGTGATTCCTACACATGGGACAATTAAGAAAGTACTCAGATTGAAATGGGTGAGAAAGGCTGAGACACTCTCCATAAACTCCAAGCCCAGTACAGTGCCATACAATCAGGGGGGAATCCCCAACTCCCAACTTCTCCCTGAGGAACAAAGTGGTTGGACCACATACCTAGTGGCCCAACATTTAAGACTCCCATTTGGGGGATGGGCCACCCAAACACCTATGTATGAAAGTCAAAAGGGTTTATGTCCATGCAAACTTACTGGGCATGTAAATAAGCACTTACTGTAGCTATCCATCTTCCTCCACAACAGCGGTTCTCAACCTGTGGGTCGTGACCCCTTTGGGGGTCGAACGACCCTTTCACAGGGATCACCTAAGATCATCGGAAAACACTTATCAGATATTTACATTATGATTCATAACAGTAGCAAAATTACAGTTATGAAGTAGCAATGAAAATAATCATTGGGGGTCACTACAACACGAGGAGCTGTATTAAAGGGTCACGCTTTAGGAAAGTTGAGAACCACTGCTCCACAGGTCTCAGTATACAGACAGGAGGCAATACTGCCCACCTCCCATTCTTTCCCTGAAAGGGATTTGACTGTATACATACAAGCTGCTGCCTGATAGCCCATTTTTTAATTTAGCACACATGGAGCTCAGGGGAGCTGATGGGCACTTCTCCAGCTTTCTGCCTTCAGTTCATCCTAATGATATATCCAGATTGCCAGCATCTTTCAGGAATGAGTTTGTACACACATTTGACATCCCAGCTTTTGTGGTTTCTATCCAAGGGATGGGTCCCTGGATTTCCTGGCACTAATTCTAACAGGGTTGGCATTCACAAGTACCACAGGACTGTAGCAAACAAAGAAGCAGTTTTTAAATGAGCAGCATTCCCTTAATGGATATACACCCAGGTCTAGTACAGAAGGAGCAGGCAAAATTGCCCATCTCCTCATTTCTTACTGGGAGGGGCTTAACTGCATACTTTCCCTTTAGCTGCCTCAGGGTCTGATTTCCAATCAGCCTGCATATCGGGGCAGACTGTGATCCTCCAGTTTGAAACACTGATGGATCTCTGCACATTGTCAACTACTAGGAGCCACTAAGGAAAAAGTTAATGTGTTGGAAAATCACAAAGATTTGAAAGACAATCAAAAGACCAGTCCAGGCTGATTATCAAGGCTTGTCTCTTACACAAGACCCATCTGTCAAGGCTAGGAGAGGTAGCTATTTTATCTGATGTGCAGAAGCCACAACAAACTGAGAGTCAAAAAAAAAAAAAAAAAAAAAAAAGAAGAAAATACGTTTCAAACTAAAGGGCAAGCTGTATTCTCCACAAACTAATATAAGTAAAAAAAGAAAGTTACTTATTCAATAGAGAGTTCAAAATGGTCATTAAAATGTTCACTGAGGCCAGGAGAGCAACGAATAAAGAAAGAATTTTAACAGGTCCTAAACAGACATTTCTCCCAAGAAGACATACAAACGGACAACAGATATATGAAAAAGTGCTCAACTTCACTGGCTATTAGAGAAATATAAATCAATACCACAATGAGATACCACCTCACACCTGTTAGAATGATATCATCAACAAGACACGGAATAACAAGTGCTGGAGAGGCTGTGGAGAAAAAAAGAACCCTTACACACTTTTGGTGGGAATGTAAGTTTGTACAGCCACAGTGGAAAACAATATGAAGGTTTCTCAAAAAGTTAATAGAATTACCACATGACCCAGCAATCCCTCTTTGGGATTTCTACCCTAAAAATCTAAAAACTTTTTTTCACAAAGATATATGTACCCCAGTGTTTATTGCAGCATTATTCACAGTGGCTAAGACATGAAAATAACTGGTTTCCTTTGATAAATGACTGGATAAAGAAGATGGGGTACATAAACATAATGGAATACTACTCAGCAATAAGAAATACCAAATACTTTCACTTGGGAAAACATGGATGGACCTTAATAGTATCATGCTGAGCAAAGTACATCAGATAGAAAAAGTTAAGAACTGTATGACTTCATTTACAAGTGGGATAAAAGCTGTAAGACAAACAGAAACAAGAACTCAGAGATACACACATCAGTTTAGAGGTCACAAGGGAGTAAGGGGGAGGGAGTAAAGAAGGGAGGAGGCTCAAAAATTAATAAATTTTAAAAATATTAGTAATCTTTTGGAAATATAAGTATTACTTTAATGGACAAATTTATGTAATTATTGTTAACAATGATGTTGAATTAACTGTATGTACCACTCAATAATGTTCAAGATTTTACTTATTTTTAAAATCAGGAATAGAATAATTTTCTCCTTATTGTATATATTATTAATAAATGTGTTTACTTTATTAATGATTTTTTTATAAGCAGGATGGAGGCAAAAGCAAAAAATCCTAAATGAAATAAAGTCAAGCAAACTACCAGATAAAGAGTTCAAAACAATAGTTATAAAAATGCTCAAGGAGTCTAATGACATTATCAACAAAGGAATAGGAAGCACACAAAAGGACGTAGAAACCATAACAAAGAACCAGTCAGATGTGAAGAATACAATAACTAAAATGAAGAATGCACTAGAAAGAATCATCAGTGGAATAGAAGAAGCAGAAGACTGAATTAGTAATTTCAAAGACAAAGTAGCAGAAAACACCCAATCAGAACAGTGAAAAGAAAAACAAATCCGAACAAATGAGGATAGTTTAAGAGATCTCTGGGACAACACCATGAGTAACAACATTTGCATCACAGGGGTTCCAGAAGGAGAAGAGAGAAAGCAAGGGATTGAGAACTCATTTGAAGAAATAATTACTGCAAACTTTCCTCTCCTGTCAAAACAAATAGACATATAAGCTCAAGAAGTGCAGAGAATCCCTAACAAGATGAATTCACACAGGCCCACACCAAGACACATTACAATAAAAATGACAAAGGTTAAAAACAGAGAATCCTAAAAGCAGCAAAAGAAAAACAGTTACCTACAAGGGATCTCCCATAAGACTGTCAGCTGATTTGACAACAGAAATTCTACAGGACAGAAGGGATTGGCATGAAATATTCAGCGTGATGTAATGCAAGGACCTACAACCAAAATTACTCTATCGGGCAAAGCTGTCATGTAAAATCAGAGGACAGACAAAGAGCTTCCCAGACAAGAAAAAATTAAAGGAGTTAATCACCATCAAACCAGTATTCCAAAGAATACTAGAGGGACTTCTTTAAGAGAGAAAAATATAAATAATAAAATGGCAGTAACTACATATTTATGAACAATTACTTTCAATGTAAATGGATTAAATGCTTTAATCAAAAACATGCGGTGACTGAATGGGTAAAAATTCCTAACCTTTACATAAGCTGCCTACAAGATATTCACTTTAGATTGGAAGACACATACAGACTAAAAGTAAAAGGATGGAAAAAGTTATTTCATGAACGAAAAAAAAGAAAAGCTGGGGTAGCAATACTTACATCAGACAAAATAGGCTTTAAAACAGGCTGTAACAAGGAGGCAAGGAAGGACTCAATAATGTCCCTTTTTGGTATTTATTTGAAGAAACCCAAAACACTACTTTGAGGGGACATGTGCATCAATGTGTTCACTGCAGCATTAGCCTGGGTGTCCACTGAAGGATGAATAGATAAATAGGAGGCGGTACCTACATATACAATGGAATATTGCTGGGCCAGCGAAGGGAATGGGTTCTTGCCATCTGCAGTGGCATAAATGGACCTGGAGGGTACTGTGCTGAGAGGAGTGTGTCAGACAGAGAAAGACAGATGCAATGTGATTTTGCTTATATGTGGAATCTAAAGAACAAAATACACAAACAAAACAAACTCAGACACAGAAAACATTTTGATGGTTGTTGGA
This sequence comes from Lyroderma lyra, assembly GCA_004026885.1. NCBI lineage: Eukaryota > Metazoa > Chordata > Mammalia > Chiroptera > Megadermatidae > Lyroderma > Lyroderma lyra. The sequence goes on along the minus strand of PVJL010006759.1, from coordinate 75,207 downwards.
CGGGCGGGGGTTTGAAGGTGAGTGAAAAAGAGAGGGAGTTAAGAAGTATTGGTAATTACACAGTCGTCATGGGGATATATGGCACAGCACAAGGAATATAGTCAATAATATTGCAATAACTGTGTATGGTGTCAGATGGGTACTTGTGTTGTTTCCATTCTCCATTGATAAGAAGCCCAGGCTCCTGCTCCCAGGACAAGGATATGTAAGCAACATAATCACAAGCTGTCCCTGGGGGTTAGGTACTCTCCACAGGGGTTGTGCTGCATACTTTCAGGGTTGTCTCAGGCTTGCTTTTCTATGTGGTAGCAGGTGGAGTTTCAGGTTTCTCATCACTGTCAAAATAATGTAATTCCCATCTCAAATTGGAAAAAGGCTCTCAGGAATAAAACTTGAATATGTTGCTGGCATTTCAGGAAGAGAGAAGCAAGTCTCAATTGAGAGAACAGTATAACTGACCTCTGAGACTCTTCTTAAGTGTTATTGATAGAGCCAAGAACTGTCCTTCCTCTAATCTAGGACCAATTCTTCTATCTGCTTCACTCCCATGAATGCTGGCCTAGCCTGCTTTGCCACCATGCCTTATGACTTAATCCTTTCTCTTTCTTTTGTATATGAAACTACTCCCTCTCAATTGAATTGTCATTTTTAAGCATAGGTAAGTCTCCCAAGAAATATAAAAACAAAAACAAGCAAACCTTCATCTTTCCCTTTGCTCTACATCTTGTATTTTCTCTTGACTATATTAGTCTCCATTTTACATTCCTTATCCCTTAGCCCTTCTAATCTAGTTTCTATCCTCATCTTTCCACCAAATTGAGTCTTGTTAAAGTCACCTGTGACAGATAGGTTGAATTCAGTGAGGATTTTTCTATCCTCCATTCATTTAATTCTGAACAATATTTGATATAAGTGACCTTTCCCACTTTCTCTACTTTCTCTACCTCCTAAGTTTCCATGAAAAAACATCTTCCTGCATTTCCTCTGCTCTGGCCATTTACACTGCCCTGCTGAGTGCTATATTTCTTTAACACCTGAGTGTCAGGAGTTTCTTATTATTAGCCAAATCTTAGACTATAATCATGTGTGAGAGAAAGTCTGTAATTTTGATGTGTTAAGGAAGTGGTATGTAGTAGTCCCTAAAAGCTTTTTCCTTCTTGCATTGCAGTTTTTAAAAACAGTAGCATCTTGTTTTTAAAGTCTAAGTCTGTGGTCTTTTTTTCAATAGTAGCAAATGCTGATATCAGAGGAGGCCAGGGGGAACTTTGCATTCACTTAATCTTTAACTGACTCTTTTCTCACCTAAAGCTTAAATCTCAGTTCAGCTGTTCTTCTTATCTTTGAGGGAAATCATGTGTTGATCACATATGTTAGGACCAATTTTAAATTATTTTGACTTTTTATGACCCTTTTCTGGCAGTAGAAGGATAATGTTAAGTCCATTAACATTATGAATTTCATCATAGCAAGTCATGCTAATGGCTCTAATGGATTCAAGTGCTCCTAGAACAGATTCCATGAGAAAATAAAACTCCTATTAAACTGGAGACAAAGGGGCTCAAAACACTAGAATATAGGCTGTGGGAAGGGCAGTTTGGTGGTTGTTAGCAGTGGGACAAGTTAAGGATAAGCATACTAACACAAAGAAACCTAGAAACAAGATATGGAATGATGCCTAAATTAATTGAAGTAAGTACCAGAGAGAAAGGTAGAGTTAAGCTACTAAATAGTTTTACTCCATTATTTTTGTTTAAGACTTTTCTTAGTTTATTCTTTAAGAGCCATTAATTTATTCTTTACTCTAGAAAATATTCACCATTTTTCTCCAGGGATACAATTTTGGCCTTCATTTGAGGGTAAACTGAATGTCTGATAATTTCATGTCTTTGTGTCTCTATTGTATTTTCTGGAAATTATCCCATAGATTAAGAGTTATAAAAATACAAAAGACAACTAGAAATCTTCAAAGAGACCCATAACAATGCTCCAATTGGATAGTGCTATTTAAGATAGATGGTAAATGACAATTATAAGAAACCTTTGTAAGAATTTTGTGTTTCCTATTAGAGAAATAATGCAGCTTCCCTCTAATTTGTAAGTTTAAAATTGCAAATGCAAGTCTAGGGAGAAAATTGAGTGAATCATAAGTGACTATTGCTTAAGTTTCACATGAGTAAATATACTGGCTGTGTTGGTATTATTCAATACTCAGAGCCACAAAATATTCTTTGTACCATTTTATTTGTAGAAGAATGGCACAATTATTTTCAAAGTAATTAACTCCTCAGTTTAGTAACAATTATGTTCCATTATAATAATTAAAATCACACCCTGCTATTTGGATGAACTCAATAGAATAATGATTTCTTAGGGGAAGTCTTAATCAGATCATTATTTTTTCTCTAGCATTAGAAATATCTGTAAATTATTTCAATTCATTGTACTACTGCTTAACTTTGAATTTTCCTGCTGCCCTATGGAAAGAAATATCTCAGACAAGATGGCAGTCTCAACCTATCCTTGCACCATCTGTGCATCTCAATTGTAATTGGAGATATGAAGGGGCTTGACAAAATAGAGAACTGATGGCTGGCTACAACATCAGGGCTACAGATGGTGGGAGTACCTAAAATCAGGTGGGTAGAAGCCAGTGAGCAGAATAGCAGGGTTTCAGATTGGTCTATTGAAAGGAAAACTCTAGTATGCAAATAAGAGAATGTGAGCAAGGGTCAATAGCTCTCCTGGGGATGAAGTCGGCAAAACTTGGAAGAGTATTAGGGCCTTATGCAAATAGACTGGCGTTCAGGAAAGTACTCCTGCTTTAAGAATGAACTGAAGTAAGGCTGACAACCAAGGGGTAATGTATTTGACCAATAAGGCAAGGATTAAGGAAGAACTAAAGACTTCTGGACATTGAGATGTAGTAGTTCACCCTGAAGCCTATCAGATACTGGAATCATAGCAGTGAGGTTATGAATCCTACTTAGGCAGACAGTATATTAGTAAGTACTGCTACATTCTTTAGTTCTATCTGAATTACCTCATATACTAGAAGCAGAAGGCAGGGAATGACTATTTGAATTAAATGAGGTGGGGGTGGAAATCTTAACAGGAAAAACTTAAAAGTAGGGACACCAAGTCAAAGGAGAAACAAACTAAGAAGAGCACTCATTCTTTAGATAATGGTAGGTTGCTCTGTGCCCCACTGTGTGTATCCTTGTGAATATGAATGACTTCGGAATAAGAAGTAGTTTACAGTCAAATGGTAAGAATCCACCAGACTGAAAGGTCCCCAGAAGCAGAAACCAAGAACCTAACAATTTCTGCCATATAGTAAGGGCTTAATATACATTTGTTGTGTGAGAATAAATTAATAAAATGACAACTTAGTGACATCTATCACTTTCAGAGTTTCCAGACTCTTTAAATATGGGAATAGTGTTAGAGGTCATGATTCATTGGCCAGTTACTTACTCTTTCCTAGTTATTTTTCTTACCACTTTTATTGTGTTATAGTAAATTTATATGTGAGGAGGCTCAAACTTTCTAGCTCCAACAGAGCAGCCAGGAAACATGAATTCTGGAAGAGAATATCTTCTCCAAACATAATAAAATAAGAACAGAATGTGAAAAATCTTCTAAGGAGAACTAGAATTTATCTGGGTGCTGAGGTGAGACAGAAGTCACTGTAAGAATTCCAAATTACATTAAAACAGAAATAAGGGAGTTCCCTGGTGGTGTAGTGGCTAGGCTTTGGTGCTCTCAATGCTGCAGCCTGGATTCGATTCCCAGCCAGGGAAGTACCCCAAAACAAAACAAAATGAAAAAAAAAAAAACAAAAACAAAAAAAAACAAAAACAAAAAAAACACAAACAAACAAAAAAAACCAAAAAATGAAAAACAAAACAAAAAAACAGAAATAGACCTGAGAGGATGGGTGTATATACCTTTCTTGAGGAGACCCAGGTACCTTGGACTCCATTCCCCTGCATTATCCTCATGATGACCTGATCTGGCTCCTAATAAACAGTTACTTGATAATAACTCAGCCTAGGAAGGAGGAGGTTTCTGATATTCTTACTCTATAGAAGCAGCAATATAATCTGCTGATGCCTCAGTATTGGAAGATAACTAAGGGTTTTGCTTGTTTGTTTTTTATTTTCACAATATAGAGAATCAAGATTGACCATGTCTAGAGAGTCATCTGGTTATTGGGAGAAAACTGCTAAGAAAAATACTTCAAACAATAGAGACAAGAGTCCCCTATACTCAGTGGAGCCAAGTCTTACTGAAGTAGGAGCAGGTAAAATTGTCTAGGAACACAGGGACAAGTCATCTACTGGTTCTTCAGAATTTAGCACCATCTATGTCCCACATTTCACTCCATTCATAAAATTAAGCCATGCATGTCACCAAACATTTTTTTTGTCATTCACCCTGCATCCTTTTGCTCTGAATTCAGCTCTTTCTCCCAGCATACTAGGCCCAGATACTTATTTCTGTACCTGATTACTGTATGTGCATCAAGAGCCTTCTCTTGGTGGATCTGATCCTTGGCTAACTGTGACTTTTGGGTCTTTCACTTTCTGTAGTATTACTGATACTATTTTCCTAAATCATTGTACTAATCTTCTAAAATTTATTCCAAAATTATATACCAGGGTGCCAAAAAATGTATACACATTTTAAGAGATGTTATCTATGTCTTACTTTTCACAGTTGAATTGAATTATGGTAGCAACATGTAGTGATATTTGCTCAAAAGATGGCATTAAACAAATGAATGCTAGCATCATCATGTGATAGGCAGGACAGCCAAAGAAAATGGTAGGAACATGATTGTGGTTTGAGAAGCACAAGACCATTTTGAAGTGGTCTTTGAAATTCAAGAATGTTGCTTGAGTTTCCCCTACATTCTCCTGACTTAACATCCCTTGACTTCTACCTGTGAGGGACACTAAAAGATGTGGTATACCATAGAAAACTGGCTATACTGGCAGTACCACCAGCCCTGAGTGCTCCTGATGGAGGGACAGGCCTGTTTTACAGATGCCAGCACCCAGAGTAGCAAGCAACCTCAGGCCAAACAGCAATAAACCACACTGCCCCCACAGCTAGGCAGAGACTGTGAACATGGAGCCTGGCTGTTTCCTTTTTCTCTGCCTCAAACTGCCATTACCTTGTGTGGCAAAGAAGGCTTGCACACTCCCCAACAAACCTTGTGTCCATGGGAACCAGCAGGGGTACTTAGGGAAACTGTAAAACAAAGGCACAGCAGCATCTGCCTGCACTGATTTCAGGGGCAGAGAATATCATTGCCTGAAGAGAAGATGCATCAAAACCAAGGAAACTGAGTTAAAGAGGAAAAGCCCACCCTTGAGGAAAACTGAGAGCAAGAAAATCAAACAACCAAAATACTGTAAGATGCTGCAGTGACACCAACTGGAAAGTGAAAGAAAGACCTCTCCATATCTGCCAGGGGAAAAAGTCCTTATGCTCAGAAAGAGAAATATACCAATTATAATAATCTCCCTTGGGAACAAAGTGTCTCAGAGAGAAAATGAGAAATCTCAAAAAAAAAGGAACTTATAGATTTGGAAATACATGATCTAAGTGACACATAATTCAAGAGTACAATACTAAAAATACTCAGAGAGCTCAGAAAATGCTGATAGAGTACTTAGTCCCAGATAAATTATCTCAGGACATATCTGAATGAAAAGAACACTTTAACAAAGAAATTGAAATTATAAAAAAAGAATCAAGTAGAAATTTGGAAGATAAACAATGTAATAGCAGAAATAAAACACGAACTAGCAAGCATAGGAAGCAGTGACAACCAGATGGAGGAAAGAATTAGTGACATTGAAGATAGAAACATGGAGATTGAACAGAAGGAAGAAGACAGAGATTTGATAACCTAAATAAATAAACAAACAAACAAGAAAGATCTCTACAAGAACTATCTGACTCCATTAGAAAGAACATTAGAATAATATGAATATCAGAAGAAACAAACAATTTTTTTTAATTCATTTTTATTGTTAGACTTATTGGGGTGACATCTGTTAGCAAGGATTACATAGGTTTCAGGCATACAATTCTACAGTGCATTGTCAACTTGATGTATAATAAGTTCACCACCTAATGTGACTTCTCTCTCCATCACCTTACAAAAAATTTCTAATGAGAGCTTAATTAAATAAATAGTAGATGAGAACTTTCCAAACCTATGGGAAGAACTGAAACCCCAAGTTCAAAAAGAAAACAGAACCCCTAACTATATGAACCCCACCAGACATTCTCCAATGCACATTATACTGAAGATGTCAAAAATCAAAGACAAAAAACAACAACAATTCTCAAGGCAGCTAGGGAGGAAAATATAAAATTTAAAGGCCCATCAGGCTGTCATCAGACTTCTCAGCAGAGGGAGTGAAATCATATATTCAAAATATTAATAGAGAAACTACAAGTCAAGAATAATCTACCCAGCAAAGTTATCCATTAGATATGAAGAAGTAATAAAGACCTTTTCAGACAATCAGAAGCCGAGGGAATTTGCCAACACAAGGCCGGAACTCCAGGAAATATTGAAGGAGGCTATTCAACCTGAAACAAAAAGCCAGAATATATAGCAAAAAGTTGAAACAACAAAAACATAAAAAGGGAAGAAGGTTTAAATTCCCAAAAGAGAATAGAAATTAAAAATATGCTTAAGAAAATAAGCCACTACGTAAATGAAACTTTCCTCTTCATAATACCTATAGAAGAAACCAAGGCACTGAATAACCAAACACCAGAAAACAAAATGGTCATAGGAAATTTTCATATATCAATCATCATACTAAATATAAATGGACTGAACTCACCAATAAAAAGTTACAGAGTAGCTGATTGGATTAAAAACAAAACCCATCTGTATGCTATCTCCAAGAGACACACCTCAGCCACTAGGACAAACACAGACTCAAAGTGAAAGAGTAGAAACAATAACTCCAAGCAAATGGTAATCAGAGAAAAGCAGGAGTAGCTATTCTTATATCTGATGAAACAGACTTCAGGATAAAAAAGGTAAAAGGAGACAAAGATGGACATTTTATAATGATAGAAGGGACTATACAACAAGAGGGAGACATGACAGTCATTAATATATATGCCGCCAACCCGGAAGCACCAAAATTTACAAAGCAACTACTTAAAGATCTAAAAGGTGAAACTGACAAAAACACAATTATAGTAGGAGGCCTAAACATCCCCTTAACAGCCAAAGGAAGATCATTCAAACAGAAAATAGAGAAACATCAGCTCTAAATGATATATTACAACAATTGGACATAATTGTCATTTACGGGATACTCCATTCTAAAACACAAGACTATACATTCTATTCTACTCACATTAAAACATTCTCAAGGGTAGACCATGTAGCCCCAGTAAATTCAAGAAGATTGGAATCATACAAAATGTATTCTCAGACCACAAAGCCTTCAAATTGGAGATAACAGCATAAAAAAGAAAGCAGAAAAACATCCCATATACATAGAGATTAAACATGTTATTAAAAAATAACCGGTTCAAAGAAATAAAAGAAAACGTTAAAGACAGAAACTAATGACAATGAAAATATAAGGTATCAAAATTATTGGGATGTAGCGAAAACGATAATAAGAGGGAAATTGATATAATTGCAGACTTATCTCAAGAAACAAGAAAAATCACAAGTAAACAACCTAACATCTCATCTTAAAGAATTAGGAAAAGAACAAAAAAACCCAAAGTCAGCAGAAGAAAGGAAATAAGAATTAGAGCAGAACTAAATAGAGAACAGAAGAATGACAGAGAAAATTAATGCAACCAAGAATTGGTTCTTTGAGAAAAATCAGTAAGATTGACAAACTCCTGGCTAAGCTCACAAAAGGGCAAAGAGAAAAGACAGAAATAACCAAAATTAGAAATGACAGTGGAGAAATTACCACCTATACCACAGAAATACAAAAGATCCTGTGAAAATATTATGAAGGATTATATGCCACCAAATTTAACAACCTTGAAGAAATGAACAAGTTTATAGAAACATACAGTCTACCTAGATTGAAGCAAAAAGACCTGGACAATCTAAATAGACCAATCAACAGTAAGGAAATTGAAACAATAATCCAAAACCTCCCCAAAAGCAAGAGCCCAGGACCAGATGGTCTCATCAAGTTTTATCAAGTATTCAAAGAGGAACTAACACCTATCCTCCTCAAACGCTTCCAAAAAATTGGAGAAGAGGCAATACTTCTCAAATTATTCCGAGAGGCCAACAAACATAATCCCAATATCAAAGCCTGGTAAAGATAACACAAAAGAAGAAAACTATAGACCAATATCTCTGATGAACACAGATGCAAAAATTCTGAACAAAATACTAGCATATAGAATACATGCACCATGATCAAGTGGGATTCATCCCATGAACACAAGGATGCTTCAACATATGCAAATCAATCAATGTGATACACCACATAAACAAACTAAATGATAAAAACCAAATGATCATATCAATTGATGCAGAAAAACCATTTAACAAGATACAACACCCATTTAGGATCAAAACATTTAATAAAAAAGGTTGCAGAAATGTACCTCAACATAATAAAGGCCATATATGACAAACACGCAGCTAATATCATACTAAATGGGGAAAAACTAAAGCCAATTCTCCTAAAATCAGGAACAAGACAGGAATTTCCCCTGTCGCCACTGCTATTCTATATAGTACTGGAATTCTAGCCAGAACAATTAGGCAAGAGAAAGGAATAAAAGGCATTCAAATTGGAGAGAAGAAGTTAAACTGTCACTTTTTGCAGGTGACATGATCCTTTCTATAAGAAATTCTAAAGACTTCACCTAAAACCTATTAGAAATAATAAAGTTGTAGGATATAAAATCAATATACAAAAATCAATTGCATTTCTATATACCAACAATAAAACTTCAGAAAAAGAAATGAGAAAAATAATACCTGTTGTGATCACAACAAAAAGAATAAAATACCTAGGAATAAACTTAACAAAGAGTGTGAAGTACTTATATACTGAGAACTACAAGAAACTACTAAAAGAAATTAAAGAGGACACAAAGAAATGGGTTGGAGAAATCAACATAGTTAAGATGGCCATAATACTCAAAGCAATATACTGATGTAACACAATTCCCATCAAACACCCACAGACATTCTTTTGAGAAATAGATAAAAGAATCATCAGATTCATATGGAACCACAAAAGACCCAGAATCACCAAAGCAATCTTTCATAAAAAGAATAAGGCTGGAGGCATCACACTCTTGATTTCAATCTGTACCACAAAACATCAATAATCAAGATGGCTTGGTATTGGTAGAAAAACAGACACACAGACTAATGGAACAGAACTGAAAACCCAGAAATAAACCCACAAATATATGGAAAGATAATTTTGGACTAAGGAGCAAATAATATACAATGGGGAAAAGACAGCCTCTTCAGTAAATGGTGCTGAGGAAATTGGAAAACCACATGCAAAACAGTGAATCTGAATTACGAACTGTCACTGAATACCAAAATTAACTCAAAATAGATTAAAGACCTCCACATAAGACCTGAAACAATAAACTTTTATGAGAAAACAACAATACTAAACTTTTAGACCTTGGGTTTAGGGAGGACTTTATGAATTTAACCTCGAAGGCAAGGGAAGTAAAAGCAAAATAAATGAATGGGACTGTACCAAACTAAAAAGCTTCTGCACAGCAAAAGAACTCATCAACAAGGCAAAGAGACAACTGAATGGGAGAAAATATTTGCAGACAATACCTCTGATGGGGCTAATATCTAAAATATATAAAGAACTCATACAACTCAACAACTAAAAAGCAATCTGAATAAAAAATGGGCAGAGGACCTGAATAGACACTTCTCCCAGGAAGACATACAAATGGCCAACAGATATATTAAAAAATGCTCAACTTCACTAGCTATTAGGGCAACGCAAATCAAAACCGCAATGAGATATCATCTCACACCTGTCAGAAGGGCTGTTATCAACAAGACAAGGAAGAACAACTGTTGCAGAGGGTGTGAAGGAAAAGGAATCTCCTACACTGCTGGTGGGAGTGCAAATTTGTATAACCACTATGGAGGAGATTATGGAAGTTCCTCAAAAACTAAGAACAGAGTTATGACATGACCTGGCTATCAATCCCGCTTCTGGATATCTACCTCCAAAACTTGAAAACCTTAGTCTGCAAAGATATGTGTACTGCAGTATTCATTGCAGCACTATTCACTATGACCAAGCCATGGGAAGAGCTAAAGTGTCCTTTGATAGATGACTGAATACAGAAGTTTGGTATATAAACACAATGGAATATTACTCAGCCACAAGGAAAGGTGAAATAGGGCCACTTATGACAACAAGGATGGACCTTGAGATCATCATGTAAAGTAAAAGAAGTCAGACAAAAAAAAAAAACCAAGAAGCATATGATTGTACAGAGAAAACAAAACTCATGGACACAATCAATAGTTTATGGGTTAATGGTTATCTGAGGGTATGGTGGACGGGGGTTGGGAGAGAAGGGACAGGGTCTCAAACATATGGTGATGGAAAGAGAACTGACTGGATGAACACATAACACATAGAGGATGTACTGTAGAATTGTACACCTGGAACCTATGTAATTTTTACTAATGTCACCCCAATAAATTTAATAATAAAAAAATGATATATACAGAGCACTGGGTGAAAGTAGTAGAAAAACTATGCAACATTTTTGGGTAAAAAAAGTAAACAACATATAATATGATCTTTAAAAATTGAACAGTAAGAAAGCAGATGGAAAGGGACAGGCAGTGGTTTCTTTGGGAGAGTTGAGTATGGAAAGATATAGCATCTTGCTAGCAGAGGTATGATACAGCACACTTATCTGCAACTTAAATGTTACCAGAGCATAAAGTTCCAAGCAGAGAGAAACCCTAATGGGACTGGAGAAGTAGAAGGCACAAGGTGCTAGAGGGCTTCACACTGTGACAAGGATCTTAGGTGGTGTGTGTGTATAGTGAGAAATGACAGACAGTTGTCAATTTAGAAAACTCTGAAAGATGTGCTAAGGATTAATTTGAGGCAGGCAAATCTCAAGGCAGGGAATCCAGTTATAGGAATGTAGCAAGTAGTCTTCTATAGGAGAGAAATGTGAGCACCTGAATAAGGCAAAAATAGATGTGAAAATGAAGTGTCTAAATTTGGTGCTTGAATGGCACCAAATGGGATCTGAAAGTTATACTGGAGTCAAGAATAATTCCTAGGTTACTAATTAGGCCGAAGAGTTGAATAGTGATGACACAAGTTTAAAAAGACTGTAGGAGAATAGAATTAAGGAACTCTGCTCTGAGAAAGTGTCTGCAGAACATCCATCCGGAAGTATGTCTCCTATGCAACTGGCTGCATGAATTTGAAGTTTGAGGAGAAAGGGCTGACAATGTCAGTTTGGAAGTCATTAGCATATAGGCAGTTAAAACCGTGAGAACTTATGAGATTACTCAGGGAGCCCAGAGCACTGAGTCAGGCTGAATAATTATAACTAACTAGTGTGAAAGGAATAAGAGCCAATAAACTTTACCAGTAAATATCAGACTTGCCTTAGGTGACAACATAACATTTCCCTATATTCAATTCCCTATACTCTCTTAACTTTATAACCCACAGTAATCTAGCTTCTGCCTCTCCATGGACTTATTACACTATAGATTGAGATACTTATAGATTTTCATGTGGTTGAATGAAATAACACAAAAATGTCATGTGTCCTTTACCAAGTTTCTCTTAATGGCAAAATCTTGTCAACCACATCACGACGAAGATACTGACATCCATACAGTCAGGATACAGAACATTTCCTTTACTACAAGGATTCCTCAATGTTGTCCTTTTGTAGCCAAATACTCTTTCCTACAGCCCACAAACTGTTCTTAACCTTGCTGCCAAGCACTATTGTGCTCTCTTTCTGTCATTTTGTCATTCCAAGACTGTTATCTAAATAAAATAATAAAATATGTAAACTCTTGTGGCTTGTTTCACACAAGATAATTTTCTAGAGATGCATTGAGGCCCTTATGCATTTTGTGAACAGAAACTGACACAACAGAATCATTTATGTCAAGGGATAAAACAGTGCCAGGAGGTCAGGGGAAGTTTCCCACCCGTGAACTCTTGAACCACCTGTGAGACTACATCCTAAACTTTACTTTGTCCTCACCATGGCAACCAGACCATCTGTACTAGTAAAGTAGGCAAGAATTCTTCATTTGCATGAAAGAATTACATTGTGTAGGTTTTGCCTTTATAAACTTTGGCTTGCTTTGTTCTCTCTAAAGCATACCTTTGGTTGCTAACTCACTCTGCATTTCTTGGATTGCAATCCTTTGCTCAAATAAATGCTTTTTATTCTTTATTGAAGCCTAAACTTTTTGTTGTTGTTAACATTACATGGTAATCAGGAGTGAAATCCAGAGTGACTGTACTCCAATCCCACTACTGCCATGAATTCGTGCAAGGTATTTGCAAGAGACCATTATTCTCTACCATCTCCTCAATGCTTTTGGTGGCAAGTCCTTCTGGATCTGAACCTCCTTCCTTGGTTGAGGTTCTGGACTTTATCTGAGCATTCTTTTTCTTTCTGTTGGCATGTATGTGACTATACAAGGTGGTCCAAAAAACCCAATATTTATAAAAAGTTGTCTATTTATTCTTACATGTTTAAATTTCATTTGCTTTTGAAGTACTCTTTATTTGAAGCATACACCTACCTGGATGCTTTTTGCACTGCTCAGGACAGTTTTTCAACTCATTGGTTTTAATACCCTTTAAATGGTTCTGTCGTTTTTTGTTTCGCCCTTTCCACGTCAGCAAACGTTTCCCTTTAAGGGCCTTTTTCTTGGGGGCGGGGGAAAGTCGCTTAGGGTGAGATCTGGTGAATAGGGAGGGTGGGATACGGGGGGTCACACCATTTTTTATCAAAAATGGCTGAACACTCAGTGCAGTATGGGCAGGTATATTGTTGTGCTGAACCCAGTTCATGTTAATTACCCACCACGAAACGGGCAAATGCATTTAAAGAGTTGCCCAAAAAAATTCACGGAGGCTGAATGCAGCCTCTTATAACAACCCCAACTGGTATACTGATGTGGATGAGTTCCTAGAAAACTCAGCTAGCAGGGGACCCACCCTCCAGAAGATACTTTCTTTTTTTTTAAGGTCCCCCTTGTTTAGCTCCGATGCGGTACTTTAAATTCAGGCTTTCTCTGTCTTTGTGTTCTGATCTCTCCTACTTTATCATGCACATAAATCTACCTTAAGTGGAACTCCTATGAGAGAAGATCCAAAATCACTTAGAGACAACTGAGTTCATTCTTTGATTAATTACAAATTGAATTTTAAAATATCTTTAAAAAGATCCTTATAATAAGCAGAATACTTTGGCCATTTGAGCAAATAATCATAATTTTATCCATCTGCCAGAAACAATAATTTGGATCCATTTATTCTTTTCAGTTTTGTATTATTGTGTCTGGGACATAACGGTTATAAAATAAAAGCTATGAGATTGCTGTCTTTTTCTGTGTATATCTATATTTGTATATGTGTGTTATAGATATGGTATTTACCTACCTCTGAATGGTATGGCCAAAATTAATTTGTAAACTCAAAATTATATTGTATATTATATTCTTAAACTACTCTTACATGTATGACTGTATTAAGCTTCATTTTCTCCCAACTTATACTTAGGCAGTTAATTTTTGAACTCCAGGATGTGTTAATTTAAATAAAGATATAACATGAAGACCTGTTCAGAATCATACAACACAGTTACCTTTACACACGAGTATTCAAACTCAGCATACACTGGGGCAACATGCTATAAAATTCTTGACACAATAGATTTTAATTTTAGTATGCCTACTTCGTCACAAGTTCTGCATCTGGAGGCCTTTGTATACATAGGTGACACAGTGATATATTGTTTTCTTGGCTGTTGTAATTGTTATGCACCTTATGTAAATACTGGTCAAGCAAATCAGTAACCCCAGAATACATTAACTACTGTATAAGAAATGTGAACCTTGTAGCTATATGTGTAAAAGCATTGATACTTGTAGCCTCACTCCTCTTTCTCATTTAAACATTTAATCCCATTTTATCTGTCTAACACTAAACTGTACAGATACTTTAACTCAGGAATATAATGGAGTTTAAAAAAACTCTGAGTGTTCAGAAATACTTACGTCTCCGTTCTTCAACAAATGAGATGCAAAAATAATCCTCATTAATTAACTTTAATATAAAAACCCAGAGGAATGGTAACATTTAGAAACAAATTATACAAGTGATCTATAGAAATTTTTATTATTAAAGTTACTATTAATACTACAGAACTTGCCCAATTATTGAAAACAAGTGGAAAGCTGGACAAATAAGTGAAGCAAATGAAGCACACATTGGACAACAGGAAGCTCAGTACCATGATCCCTGAGAAAAGGGAAATAAAAGAGGTGAATCCTGGCTTTATGTTTGGAAGTTTTTTCTCTATTTTGGTGCAGTGTGGGGGGACTCAACCAGAGCACAGTGAGCCTATTGAAATGAGGAGAAAAGACCCAACTTTGGATAGAACTGAAGCAGCTAGACTTCACAAAGCACAGTATTGGAGAAGAGAGAACTATACAGAGAAAGAGTTTTAGAAGTATGCACAGAGTTGCACATTGCGTCTTTGCTGAAAAATATTAAAAAAAAAAAAATCAGAGAATCTGTCACCAGTAATTCTGGACTATAAAAATATTAATGAAAAAAAATTTCCCCATTTTGATGGAAATGTTAGCCAATAAAAACTCAGATCCTCACAAAAGAAGAAAGTATACCACATATGGTATGTGTAATAGAGACTCTCATCATTAATAAAGCAGTAAAAAATTAATTATTTAAAGGAAAATAACAATGTTTTGAGGGATTTATGATATGTAGAGAAGTAATATGTGTGGCAACAATAGGACTAAGTATTGGAAAGTGGAAATACGCTTTATATATTTCTTAAACTATGTTAAAAGGGGAACAAAGTAGACTGTGATAAACTGAGTTTATTTTGTAAACTTAGAGGAACCACTAGAAGTTTTTTAAAGAGGAGACAAAATGAAATATAGAAATACTCAATTTAAAAAAAGACAAAGGAAAATATAAAACAAAAACAGATGAGACAGAATGCAAATATAAAGGTAGTAAGACAAAATCGTATTGGTGACTACATTAAATGTAGTCTACATATTGTAAGTAAATGGTCAAAACTGTTAGACTGGAGGAGTGAGACCACTAAATTCACTTTGTTTTAACTGTAAATTTGCATCTTTGTGAAAATGTAAAGGATTAAATTTAAATAAATAATATATATACCAACACTAATTACAAAAAAAAAGCTGAAAAAAAAAAAAGGCTATGTCAGTATGAGAAAAAGAAGATTTCAGAACACAGGATGTTATCAGGTAATAAAAAAGAGCAAAGAACATTTAGTACTAACAAAATAAAAAATACTAAGTGTGTATGGTCTTAATTATAGTTTCAAAATACATGAAACAAAAAACTGATAAAACTGAAAGAAATTCACAAGTCCACAATTATTATTAGATAATTCAATACTTCTTTCAGTAATTGATAGGAAAAAAACAGATGGAAGAATCAGTGAGAACCTAGAGGAAATGAATACTACCACCAATCCACCTGACCTAATTTGGCATTTACAGAACAGCCCACAAACCAACTACACAATGTTTTTTCTTTCCAAGTGTACATGTAATATTCACCACATTAGACCATATTCTGGGTTATAAAAAAGTGTCCATATAGTTAGGATAAATCATACAACATAATTTTCTTATAACATGCAAATTAAACGGTAAATGAATAACAGAAAGATATCTTGGAAATGACCAAGTATTTGAAACTTAAATATACATCCAAATAACTTATGGGCTAAAGAAAAAAATTACAAGAAAACGAATATTTTTCTTTTGAATTCTAACGAAATAACAATTTGTGTGATGCAGTTCAAGCAGTGCGAAGAAAATTTATATCTACAAATGTATTTGAAAAGGTTTAAAATTATGCATCTAAATTTTTTAAGGAAGTAGTAAAGGGTGAGAATATTAAATCCAAGATAAGCAGAAGTAAACAAAAAATCAGAAATCAATGAAATTAAACAAATACACAAATAATAGAATAACAAGAAACCCAAAAGCTCTTATTTGAATAATACAATAGATTGAACTGCAGCTAAATTTATAAAGAGAATAAAAATTAAACAGCTGATGTCAAAAATCAAAGAGCACTATTATAGATCTTACAAATATTAAAATATGGAATTCCAATTTTGTGTTAATTAATCAATAGTTTTGTTTAAATAAAAAACCTAATTTCCTGAAAAATACAAATTACTAACACTGACAAAAAAATTTACAAAAATCAGAATACCGCTATATGACCTAAAGAACTTGAATTTGTAACTGGATAAACAAATACACACTTCGTACAAAGAATACCCCAAGGCCCGAAAGCTTCACTGGTGAAGCAAAACAGTGGTTGCCTCAAGCTGGGGTGAATTAAAATTGTTACTAAGGGGCACGAGGGAGAAAGAAGGTTTCTGTATTTGACTAATTTGCTACAATTGTTGACATAACACCTTACCACAAATTCAGCAATATAAAGCAACACTTACCTCATGTTCTCACAGTTCTGGAAGTCACCAGTTCAGGTACAAAGTGGCTTTCTCTTTTCCACTCCAGGCTTTGCAAGGTTGAACTCAAGGTTTCAGCAGTGCTGTGTGTTCTTTGATGCAGGCTCTGGGGATGAATCTATTTCCAAGGACATTTAAGTTTTCAGAATTCAGTCCCACGAGTCTCTATTAATGAAGTCCCATTTTGCTAGCTGCCAGCTAAGGTTCCCCCACAGCTTGTGGAAGCATTCCTTGCCATAAGGCCCCCTTACTCCGAAGAAAGGCAGATGGAGTTTTCCCGTACTTTGAATCTCTCTGACCCTCTTCTGCCTCCTGTCCTCTCTCACTGTTCTGCTTCCCTCGTCTACTTATAATGGCTTATATGACCACATTGGGCCCACCTGATATTCCAGAATAGTCCCCTTCAGCTGATGAGTAACCTTAATTACATCTGCAAAATCCAATCACAGAAGTACCTCCTGAGGGTTAGATGGAAAACCAGGAAGTGGAATCTTGGAGTAGGAGGACTCTATAATTCTGCCTAATACATACAGGCATACCTCATTTTACTGTGCTTTGCTTTACTGCACTTTACAGATGTCACATTTTTACATATTGAAGACAAGACCCTCCACCAGCAAAACAATTCTGACTTGTTTTATTGTAATACTCACTTTTTACAGTGGTCTAAAACTGAACTGGAATATCTCCCAGGTATGCCTGTGTATCTTGATTGGGGTAGTGGTTACACAGGTGTCTTCATTTGCCAATGTGCTTTAAATTGTCCACTTAAAATGAGTTAATTTTATTAAACAGACTTTAATGAATTTTATTTAAAATATAAAAATAAAAATCCATAGAATATTTTTGTAAATGGAAGTATAGAACAAAGGCATAAAATGTTGTAGGAGAAATAAAAGACAATATTCAGATAACGTCCTTAGTATAGTGCATTTAGCATTTAATAGAAACACACATATTCAATTAACTGATTAAGAAGTTCAGTTGTTTCTAAGATGACTCTTCTCAGAAATTTTTGTTTACCTGATTTGAGAAAACACAAACAAGAAACAACAGCTGCAAGAGCCAAAGTCCAGATGAACTGTATTTCACATTTCTCTTAAATAATTTATGCCAGTTCTCTGTAAGCTTGTATAAATAAATATACATGCCATTCAAACTGACTAGATGAGTACCGTGTAAAATACGGGGAGGAACAAAACTTTTCATGGGCTGAGAATAGTGTTTAGAGCAGTGCTGTCCAATAGAAATAGTATAATGTAAGCCATACAGTAGTTTTAAATATACTAGTAACCATATTATTTAAAAAGTTAAGAAAAACAGATGCAATTCATTTTAATCATATATTTTATTTAACCAATATAGTCAAAATATAATTTCAACATGTAATCAATGTAAAATTATGGAGATCTTTTGCATTATTAAAATAATAAGTTTTCAATTCTATTCCTTTAAAATTGTAAGCATGATGATTAATTTTATATGTCAACTTAGAGGGTGTTTTTGGATGAGATTAACATTTAAATAAGAGTCTCCATAATGTGAGTAGTTCTAATCCAATTAGTTGAAGGCCTGAATGAAAGAAAAAAACTTGCCATCCCAAGAGAGAATTCTCCAGCAGGCTGTCTTCACACTTCCCTGTACTGTCAGCTCTCCCTCATCTCCAGGCTGCTAGCTTTCAGAGGGGGACTGCATTGGCTCTCCTGAGTATCTAGCCATCCAGCCCACCCTGCAGATCTGGGGTTGCCAGCCTCCATAATCATGTTATGAGGAACCAGTTCCTTATAGTAAATTTTTCCCAATCTCTCTCTATATATGTAGAGAGATAGAGGTAGATTGATCTCTCTCTATCTATAATATATATTACCTATATATCTATATAATATAAGTTGACCCTTCAACAACATGGGGTTAGGGGTGCTGATCTTCATATAGGAAAAATCTGCATGTGACTTTGACTCCCCCAAAATTTAGTTGTCCCTCAGTATCCACAGGGGATTGGTTCCAGGATCCCCTGCAGATATCAAAACCCACTAATACTCAAGTCCTAGATATAAAATGGTGTAGATTGATGAATGTAATTGGCCCTCTACATTTGCAGACTCACAACCTCAGATCAAAAACAGTGCAATTATTTATTGAAAAAGATCTGTAAATAAGTGGACCCATGCAGTTCAAACCCATGTCGTTGAAGGGTCAACTGTCAATCTGTATATTACATATATTTATACCTATATAATATATACCTGTATATCAATATCTATACAATATATCTCTATTTACCCATCTATACCTATATACATTTTAAATGAACCTTAAATATAAAAGTTCTTTAGAAAATCTTACTATTGATTCTGTGTCTCTCTCTCTCTATACTTTCAGCACCTCTCAATTTAATTAAATCTTCAGTGCCTCAGCTGCACCAACTACATTTTAAGTGATCAATAGTTACAGGTGGCTAGTAGCTACCATAATGGCCTAGAGCAGGTGTTGGCAAACTTTTTCTCTAAAGAGCCAGACAGTATTTATTTTAGGCTTTCTAGGTCATATCATTTCTGTTGCAACTACTCAACTCTACTGTTGTAGCAAGGAAGCAGCCATAGAATAATATGTAAATAAATGAGTATGGCTATGTTCTAGTAAAACTTTATTTACAAAATCAGGCAGCAAACCAGATTCGTCCAGACAGCTGTCATTTACCAACCCATGCTCTAGGAATTGAAGACATTTTCTGGCTCTATAGTACTATAGTTAAAAATAGTTTTTGCATTTTGTTAAATTTCTTTGCCTTGAAAAGTATCCCTTCAAAGAACAAAGCAGTTTTATCAGCTTTATCTCTTTTTGTCGAATATCAAATAGATCAAAAATTTACAAAGACTAAAGAAGTTTGCATATACATAGATAATGCGGAGTACTTAAAATATTAATGTAGTCATTACTTAAGGAAAAAATAGAACATTTTAGCATATTTTACTTCCTTTTAGGAGACTTTTCTCTAAAGAATATTATACCGGAGCACATCCTCTTTCTTATTACTTTAGTTCTAGAAGCCAAAGGATGTGACAAATACAGGGCTTCCTATAATCATAAATGGTTCTAAATGCAAGGGCTGGTGGAGAGCAGATACAAATTACAGTGAAATTTAAAATCCGTATGTAACCTGTAAGCATGCACTTCTTCACATTTTGCTTTGAAGATAGACTGACTTTTTGTTGCATTCCCAGTGAAGGTGTGAAAGGGCACATGGAAATTAGAGTTGGCTGTAAATGCATCAGTTCCTCCAACAGAAAATTAGTAGTTGGAAGGTTCTGTCTCAATGTTATACGTTCATCCTAACACTGGTAACTTAACTTTCTAAAGGAATTGAGCCCAATGTCAATTGAGAAAGAATGTGCCAGCTAATAAAAGTCAAAATAATTTTTTACTGTCAGGGCTACTGTGAACCCCTTCAATGCACACTGGACATTTGCTTTGGGATGACTTTTAGACATTAACCTTGACAAAACCGGGCAGTGTTTAGACAGAACGATTACCATGCTTATTTTGTCTGAATGGATGGTTAAGTCAAGTAATTAACTAATTAATTAGACATTCAATCAATCTTTAAGTCATTTAATTAATTAACTTTATACTTAAAATGTGAGATGTAGACAATCCCAAGAATAAGGCATGCTCATAAAATGTAGTTATTGTACTCTAAGTGTCTTCTCTTGTTCTCTGTTTGGCTTCCTGACTGGATCTCTCCCTCCTTTCTTTCCTTCCTTCCTTCTTTTCAAACGTCCTGTATAGCCTGTGTGTTTGTGAACTTTCATCCAGGAAATGATTAAGATTCAAATATCATCTTTGGTTATTACGTAAAACAGACCACATTTTTGATGATTGACTTTAGATTTGGGCCCTCTGATTTTGTGAAAGAAGTTTTCCTCTATATCTGAGGCACTTTTCATATTCTTCAGTTTTCATGTCCTTGGAAATGTAGATATTTTGGCCTTTCTCTCTTCCAGTTTTTTAGAAATGTATGGGAAACATTTGGAAATCATTCTAGCTCCACCCCTCCCCCTTTATCTTATTGTTGATCATCTGCAAGATGTCTGCTGAAAGTTTTAATGCAATTTGGAATATATGCAAGTCTCTTACTGTGTGAAATTATACATTCTAGCTGGTAGTTAAGAAATACTAAGCCTTAATTTTCAACGAGCCAGTTATCTTTGTTTTTGACGGACTTAAACTTTAGGCATTTGAGTGTTCTTTCTCCTGTCCTTGTTCCCAGTGGGAATCTGAGTAAGCTTACGTCAATGCGTCAGTAATTCCCAGTCTTCACAGCCAAAATAGTTCTTAATCTCCCCATCCATTCCTAACCCATGTGAGAGCCTTCTTGAGTTAATTTCTTTGTGGTTAACTGTGTTTTCTATGATAATGCTGCCTCCTGTGTTTCAACAAATCATATTTCCCGTAGCAGAAGCTACTGATGTCTCATGTCCCCTTATCCCACCTCCGAATTCACCTACAGCTGAGGTGACAATATCTGTACATGGGGACAGCCTCCGGTGTCTCTTTGAGGGCTTTGCTCCAGAGCCGTGAATGAGAGATGGTCAGCAATTGTGGCTGCCCAGACAACTGAGATCCCACACCTCTAGGAGTAATGTAAACAACGGAGGGACTGGACTCAGTGAATAGATGCCCCACCTTCCTATCTCTCATATAGAAATATTGAAACACATTCTACAGACATTGGAGAGGGGCCCAGCAGAAATAAGACTAATTGTCCACTCAAGGTATGAAGCAGTTACCTAGAAACTTCATTTTCATAAGTGGTACTACTCTTACGTCATTGTGTCATAAGAAAGCAAAAATTAACCTACCCTTTACTTTCTTCCTTTCTAGATTCTCTTTCTCCACTCTGTTTCTTGTGCTTCCTGGGATCACATCCCAAATAAACAACCTAGCATGCCAGTCAATTCATCCGAATAGACTTGAGAGAAATCCTACCTAAGACCCTTCTTTTGGTGTAGTAGCACAGGGGGACAATCTTTGTGTGCGCCTGACTCTGTGCACTGGCTAACATCATAGGGTTGGATGAGTCATCCATGTGCGCACCAGACTATGATTCGTGTCTCTTTGCTCATCTCCTGACATCTCTCACTCTGTAAGACACATAGGCACACAAAAAAGGGAGATTTCTCTTCAATTTCCTGAAGCAAGATTGGAAATTACCTAATGGCATGAACTTTTGCATTCGGGAAAAATATATTTATATGCTGATCTCATTGATTCTTCATAACATTTTGAAAGGTTAGCACATTTAACACCATTTGCAGATGGAAATATTGAGACTGAAATTAAAGGACTGTAAAAACACAACTATGACATGGACTACACAAGGCCATGTCAGTAAGAAAAGAGTCCTTCTAGCTCCAAAGTCAGTGGACACAACCAGACACCACAGAAGATATGAAGTGGTTACCTAGAAACCTCATTTTCATAAGTGTGACTACTCTTATGTCATTGTGTCATAAGAAAGCAAAAATAATTTTTAATAATTTTTTTCCTGAAGTTCAATAGGGTGGTGATCACACAATCTCCCTTGTCTTTTAAAAGTGTTAGGGAAAGGGGTGTAAGGACCTTAACGTGCATCTAATTGCCCATGTTTCAAGTACCAAAAGTAGGCTTCCAAATGTAAATAACTATTCTATCATTAATGTTGTCTTTAAGGTATTTCAGCTGTTTTTGCCTGCTGTATCATATCTTAACTGCTTTGCCTGGCCTTTAACTTTTCCTACACATATTCTCTCCTACCTGTTAGAACTTGTCCTGCCATTTGGACTACACATACACCCTTCCTGCAGTCAGACCCGTCAGTCCTTTTACTATCAAAATCGCTCCATTCTGCTCAACCA
Organism: Lyroderma lyra; assembly: GCA_004026885.1. NCBI lineage: Eukaryota > Metazoa > Chordata > Mammalia > Chiroptera > Megadermatidae > Lyroderma > Lyroderma lyra. The sequence continues at coordinate 52,507 of PVJL010006759.1, read as the reverse complement.
ATGCCTGTTTTCTTTTACTCCAATCTCACTCATACTTTATGGTACCTTTTCCTCTAAAAGATTCCCACTGCTCCCACCCTCAGCCATCATCCTTTCCTAAAATGCTTCCCACGTGTACAGGTTTTCAATTAATTTATGTAAGAAAATAGGTTTCCCAAGTCCTTAGCAGCGCTCTAAGCACAATATAATCGCACAAAACCCATCTCTGTTATTGGCAGGCAAAGGAATGCCAAGCAAATTCCAAGGGGAGGGGTACACAGTGACAGTTTTGAGGTTTCATTTCTTCACTGAGGAGATCATTAGCCAACTCTGTTGCTCTGGGCCTTAAGTGAAGGCATGTGCTAAATGAAAATTCCTTTGAGGACCTCAATTCCAAGCGTATTATGTATTTCAATCACAGCAGAACATATGGGAACTCACCTTAAAATTACATATCATATATTGCTGTGTATAATGGGCTCCTGTGTATAATTGCACACCCATGTTTTTGGCCCAAACTTTCAGGGAAAAAAAAATCTTTCGTTTTAATTTTTAAAGTCAAATTTTTGTCTGTATTTAGGTACTTGTTTTTTGTATTATAAAAAAGTGGGCATTTTTTAATATATTATAGAACAAAAAATTATGTAACAAATAATTACAAAGCACAAGAACAATAACAAGGTACAAGAAATTTTATGTATAAAATTTTTTTATATTTAAAAAATTATTATCATATTCCAGGATACTGTTTTGCATATGAATATCATTATTGATTTCTAGAGTTACCCTTTAACTCATAAGCATAAATGAAAGTATTAAAAACATTTGTATAGATACAGAATAGTTCTACCTATGTATAGTATGCATCCTTATTTTTCCCTCACAAATGTGGGCTAAAAAGTGTACATTATACATGGCAAAATATGGTAATACTTATTCCTTACCTGCAGTGTGAGAGAGTCACACATATATTTCTGGCATTGGGTTTTAGATTGTCCATTGAGTTGGATTCCGTGGAAGACGTTTGAGGATTTATAGAAAAAGAATATTGCAATCATCTTGCAAGCATTTGAGGCTGAGGGAGAGAGTGAACATTTTGTGTGCCTGGGGTGAAAATCGGGGGAATTTTTTTGGAGCTGTTTGGGATGCGAGTCTGGCTCATCTGAAGAGAGCGCCTGCTCTGCTTTGCAACATCTCAGAGGAGCTGATACACAGAGCCATCTCGAAATAACTTGGAAACAGTTCAGGGTTTGGGTTAGCGCTGTAGGGAGGACAGGCAGAAAGAGAAATAGCCATGATGCTGGATGGATTATTGAACTGGGAATTCGAAAAGAGATGGGGGCAAGATAGAGAAAGGGTTGTTTCTTAAAAGAGGCAGCAGAAGCTAAAGATGTTCTTTCTCACAGGACTGCTGGAGAACGGCTGGCTTCTTCGCTGTGCTCTTAGCCTGTGGAAGGATTGGTGTTACTGAGTTTATCTCAGGCATTCCAAACACAAGTATAAACAATTGTGCTCCCTACAGCTCCCGGAAAGCTTAGCTGAGGGCAAGTTAGATGGATGGTAAGGGAAGTGATTAAACAGCTGAAAGTCAAGAATTGTCGAATGAGGGAGCAGCCTAAAAACAAAAGGCTTCACTGTGATAATAAAGGTTGAAGGAGAATGGCCAGCCATTCTACATATTATTATTTTCAACTACTGGGTCTGAGTACTTTGAAGCTGGGATTGCACCTGGTGAGTTGGTCATGTTCAAAGGATGCCTTGGTTGGAAAGGATTAAGAGATTATCTAGTCTAGAGGCAAAACCTGGGGGTCTGACGATATGTGGTGTTTGTTTCTGAACTTGAATGTGAATGCTAACTACTTTTAGAACAGGGAAGCACACCCCAGTTGCCGCACTTCTAAGTCCTTCCTGTGTTCTTGAGCCACTGAATTTCCTGTCATGCTTTCCTGCCTTTGACATCATTTGAGTGTGTGACTCCTGCTCATCTTGTTCTACAGATGGAGAAACCAAGGATGAGGAAGGTTAAGGGATCACCTCTGTTTTCAATGCAAAGGAGAGCCGAGGCAGGACTAAGACCCAGGTCACCCTTCTCTTGGTCCATCGCACTCACATTAGGGCTGTAGTGAGTCAAGTCCCAAACTTCTCTTGGAATATTCAGGATATCAGTTTCAGAACAGCACACAACTCCAGTCTACTGTTCTAGTCATTCAATACCCCTGCTACCCCTTCTGCTATTTTTTTTTTTTTCCTTTTCTCAGGTGTGGAATATAATAAAGCAATTTCAGACAGACTTCAGAATGTTTGGAGCAAACGTAGATGGAGTGCTCCAAAAATCAATTACTGTTCAGCTCCACTGAAGAGAGGTGGCATGGGTAGTGACAACCCTTCAAACCTGTCCCTTCTCCCCCACACCTTTACTGAATTCCTTATCCTGGCCTCTTCTACTCTGCACAGTCATGTTCTACCTGCTCTGCAGTCTTCATATATGGGTAATCCTCCTGATGTGGACCAGAGATTACAGTCACCCTTCCTGCAAACACATCACCCAGAAGCAATCAGCTGACCAGAATGAGAGTATTGTTTTAATTGTTATTGGATAACTATAAATTAAGTAGGGCAACATAGAAGACAGGAGAAGCATAAATTTAGGACTGCTGCAATTGTGCTGTGACTCTGAAAACAGAATTTATGATTTTCTTAAATATATATATATACTGGGAAAACTTAGAGTAGATTGCATTTTCTTTCTAATAGTAGGTTTAGTTTGTTCTCTATAGAAAAGTGACAGGGCAATAAAAGAGGTCCTTTCTTTATGAAACCAGAATATTCTGGATAAGACTCGGTACTGAGACTTAATGGACTTCATGTTGGTAGAGAGCAACAGCAAAGCAGAGAGAAGAAATGAAATGATGGTGTCGCTGCCACCAGTCAATTTAGTCACAATCTGAACAACAAAAGAGGGAGGAAACTAGCATTTTAGGTGTTAGGAAAATCAACAGGCTTTTCATTCATTCGTTGTCAGCCCTGTGCCCATCCCCGGGCTAGGTGCTTTGGGACATTAAACAAAAATGACAACAGAACAGAAGAATCCTGGTCCTTTATTGTACGTAATTTAGTTTGGAAAACAGAAAAGATGTTTACAATATAAAACTAGGGTGTGTGCTTCAGCCAGATTACATGAGTGTAAAGAAGGAAAAGGCCAGTACAGCTTGGAGGCGTCTAGGGAGGTATCTTGCCTAAGGTGAGCCCTGAAAGATGGAAAGATATGGAGAGGAGCACAGAATGGGTGGGGCCTCAGGAGGTGAGGCTGGACCAATAGACAGGGGCCCTGAAGAGACTCACTAGCCTAAAGCAGAGGGTCTGTGTTAGAATGTTGATGATAGATAGACATAAAGGCCAGTCGTTTAAAGACATTGCTGCTAAGGACTTTCTAAAAGTCCTCCTTCTGCCTTACCAATAGGGTAATAGCTCTCTTCACATCAACAAGAAACAGGGCTTATTACCTCACTGAAGTAAGAAATTAGCTGGAAGGAATACTTAGCCCCAAATCTGTCCTCTGATTTGCTTCATGACCTCTGAAATCATTCAACTAGGAGCAAAGCCTTTCCTGCTACCATGGAAATGAGTCTTCAAATGTCAAGGACCTTGAGAGGGGACACAGAGATTCACAGTCACTGAGTGGTGAGAGACTAATGGCCCAGACTTTTGTGAGAAGGCAATTTGGTGAGTGGAGAGGGAGGGAAAGAGGGAAGAGATAGAGGAAGTGATGCAGCTCAGGGGTAGGCGTGAAGACCAATAAGAAAAGACACACAGAAGTCTTGTGGTGTAGTAAGAGAGCAAGGCCAGGAGGTTCAGATAGATCTGAGTTTAAATCCTGACTGCCGAAGTTTGGGGACCAGCAAGTGCTCAGCTTTCAAACACAGATGGCAAATTGTACCTTAGAGGATGAGAGAGAGCACATCGGACCCAAAGCCTCCTTCCAGCAGGCCTGATAAATGGTAGAAATGATTAGAGAAAAAATAGAGGAACATCACAGGGGAACTCAACTTGTTTGACAATTTTGACAATTTGAGTGCTGATAAAAGGGGAAGTGAGGCTTAGCTGAGAAATTATTAAAAGTTTCTCCTTGTTTTTCACTGAGTGCTTCCTAACCAGTGTGGATTTATGTCGGGACTTTCTTCTCAGGGCTGTGGGATTCATCTGTTGTTTTTAATCCACCTAGAATCTACTTCCTCTTTCTTTGATACCTGCCCCTCAATTATCTTGAGAAAAAGCATTCCACTCTACTCAAAATTCACAGTTTATGTGGAATTGAGCCTAACTCCTAGCTACAGGGTGGGCAAATGATTCAGGCATAGCAAATTGGGTCTGTCCATCCTCTGGCCATCCCACTCACTCCATCTCCCACCCCCAGCGACTTTAACGTGACTCACCAATCAATCCAATCAGAGCAACAGATATCTTTAAACACTGTGGAAAAGAAGTTCTCTTTCTACTGAGGTTGCTATGAGGACAGGCAGAAACCTGAGAGCTGGCTACCTAATGAGAAGAACCTGCCAGAATGAAGCCAACTGGAGGAAAGTGGAGAAGAGAGGTGAGAGAGGAAAAATTCTGATGTGAACATTGCAAACGTAGTAGACACTGTTGAAATGCTTTGACATCAACTTAATCCTTTCAAAATCTCTCTGAGAAAGTAATTGTAAATACCTCCATTTTAGAGGAAAGAAAACTCAGTCATTCACTGAAACATTTAATAACTAGCTTCAAGATACATAGCAAGTAGATGCCAGTATTGGGATTTAATCCCAGGCCGTCTGGCTTCAGGTGCTTGCCTTAACCAGCATGTAGCTGTCGTTTCGAGTGGTGTTTCAGAATCTGGGTCCTCTCTACTTTCAATTTGGTGAGTTAACATATTTACTTTTGTGCTTAAGCCAACTTGAGCTGGGATTTTATCATTGGCACCCAAAGGGGTTCTGAGTAATTCAAGTACACACCCAGTGTTCTCTCTGCCTCTCTCAGGGTCCCAGTCTTAGCAGCGGGTCCCAATTCTGCCCTGTCCCTGGTGAAGTCATTGACCTAATATACCTTTCATCAAAGTCCTTTACATTTTTAGGACCCTTTGTAGCCTATCAGCAACCTCTTTAAACCTTCAACTGAGCTAATTACCTCCTACAAGTCCATTGACACCTTTGATACTATATGCAATAATATTACAAGGGAAGAAGTCTCAGGTAATATTTTATCATTTCTTAAAAATGCATTTCTTGTCCCATAAACTTAGTAACCTTTCTCTTCTCTTCCTTCTTTGGCAAATGGGAATGAGAAACTGCAATCTTCTCATACCCCAATGCTCCTTGTTAGCTTTCATGCAGTAGTAGAAATATTTTAAATGGTAAAGTTTCCTCTTCACCATTTCTTCCTCCCTTATGTATTTTCTCCTTTTCAAAATGCATTCAGTTATGCTCCCAGATGTGTAGGGTTGTTTGGGTGCTGGTCTCTAGTGAAAGGATGAGAAGAATAATTGAACAACACAAGGCCTGAGGGAGGCAATCCAATACTAGCAGGAGTAATTCTTCAACAGGAGAAATCGGCTGTTTCTATCTGTGGTTGTAAAAGGCAGCATTTTCAAATTGAAATCTCCAGGACTAAGACAGATTTCTTGAGAATGTTCATGGTCCTCTGCTTGACAGCGTGGATTTGTTTGGGACTTTGCCCAGCCTCAAAGGCATTGAGGAGAGTAATCTGTTAACAAGGGACACTTCAATTTCCTTCCTGCCCCGTGTGCTCTAAATCGACCCCAAAATTGCTGAAGCAGGCTAAGCTTTTCCCCTGGGTGCTAGTTACACACTCTATGTTCTTAACTTCTTTTGCAGCTTTCCCATTTTATGCTGACCTCATTCTCTGCTCTTCCTAGTAAGAGATCTACAAAAATATAAACTTTAATTCCAGAGTAATTGCAACTCCAGAGGAAGAGACAGTAGGCTGAGGAAGAAACAAACAAACACACTTAACAACAACAATACAACCCTAGGAGTTTGTAATGTAAGTTCTGCTCCCAGGCGGGGAAAATCTGACTGTTCTCACACCCATCTCTAAAGAAGAATAGTTGTTTCAGATGGTTGAGGTTTATATTGGATTCTCACTGGGCTGAAATGAAATTCCTACACAAGGCAGGAAAAAAATCTTTCTTAAACACGGTCTTCTTCTCAGAAAAGAAATTATGGCAAGGTCTCTGCACCTCATAGTATTAGTGAGAGTTTCTTTGGGGAACTCAATGTTGTTGAAGAACCCAATGGACACACCTCTAAATCTCCCCATTAGCAGTGCCCACTGGACTGTAGAGGCTCAATTCAATAGCAGCTGGATATGGTGACCTATAAGGACCTGCTCAGTTTCAACTCTAGAGCCTAAATAGTGCTTAATATTTGGGGGGAAAATACAGAAGGTTATGAATAGACCTTATATTTTTCCTTAGCATGCCCTGAACATAGATAACCAACATCCCCAGTGGTTTTCCTGTAACTGAGCTGATGCATCTTTGTGAATTGGTTGAACAACCCTACCACACTGATGGGACTTTGTCTTGGTCATAGCATAAGAATGGAAAGAGAACTTATGTATCTTGAATGTTTCAGCTCTATCCCGAGTCATGAGTCTTAAAGAGAAGAAAATATTTCGTGGTAATTCCAATGATTTCTGTTGAACTGCCAATTGCTTCTGTTGATTGTGAACTATTTAGTCAGATTTTCTAGTGCCCTAGTTCCATTACCACAAGAAAAGTAAATTTGGTTCTTTTCAGTTCACTGGGTGAGTAAATGCCCGGTAACTTGCTGGGGACATCCCTGCTCACTGCCAGTCCAAGTTTTGCCTCCAGGCTACATTCCAGTTTCCTCTCCAGTTACCTTATCCCATTTCCCAGTTACTTGGCAAGTGGTTTCCGGGACACGATGCCCATCAAAAGGCACAGAGTTGAAAGTTAAAAAATGATGCATGCCATGAATGTTTCGGTTCACAATATGGAAATCACACACACTCCACTTCTCTTGACTATTGCTTCTATGATCAAATATCCTATATTGGGATTCTTTTTACTTGTATATCAATTCATCTTATATCCAAACTGCCAGTAATTAATAACAGGAAAGCCTTTCAGTTCTCCAAGGAAAAAAGAGTATCACCTATCTAAGCCTAGGAATTTGATAATTTAGTAATTTAATGTTTCTTTTTGAGAAATCTTACTGAACCTCTTGATATCTCGTTTCACTCCCACGCCTCCTGAATTACACTCTACCACCCAGTTCTATGAAAAAACTTTAATTGGAAAGAAACAGAGTGTGATTTCTGGAGTATTTTAAAGAGCCGTTTTCCCAGGAATATGAGAACTATACTAAACCTCCTTATTTAGCCATTCCCCCTCATTAGAAGATAAAGATGGCAGGGGAGTAAAAACATCTGGAGACCTAGTTGAAGGTATATGCAATGCCATCGAGTTTATGATATTTTCACTGTGGAAAGAAAGTTAATAATAACTGGGAGTAATTCCTACTGACGTTTAGTGGGTGTTAGAACAGAGGATAGATTTACTGAAGTCTAAAATAACTGTAAAAGTAAGGGTGTCACTCTTACAATTCTCATTCCTGAAATGTAATAAAAACATTAAAAGTATAATGCATAAGTGAGTTAGCCTCACTTCCCATAATTCTTCTTCAGTGTTAAACAATAATAATACAGCTTGATAATCACTTATAATCCATCTTTGTCTGAGTTTTATCTTTTTTTATTATAATGAATGACTCTAGGCAATTATTAATGCTTTGGGATGGAACTTCCTTTTCAACTGAAATAATTCCAAAGGAAGAAAAGAGGCAAAAGTAGAAACAAATATGAATAACAACAAATACAATACAACACAACACAATGGGATGCTTTCTGGAACGTAAATGCTTTTAAGTTGCAAATGAAGACTTTTAGCATCACTCATCTTTTAAATCTAAGCGTTAGGAATCTCAGTTTCTCCTCTCAACAAATTTTTGCCACGTGAGACTCTATCCTCAGTACTTCACAGAAGTATTTTCAACTGTCTTATCTTCTAACTCATGAATGCTGCATTCAGCTGGATTCAATCTGTTATTAAACCAATCTGTAGAGTTTTTAATTTAAGTTATTGTGGTTTTATTAGTTCTGGAATCAATTTTCATCCTATTCTTGTTTTTATAAATTTTAGTTCTTAGAAGAAAGTCTTTATTTTGGTCATTATTATTTTGAACATAATAATTGCATTTTAAATTCATATCTAATAACATTAACTCCTGAATCATCTATAGTTCTATTTCTATTTTTGTTTGGTTTCTCTCCACCACCCCCTCCCAATATTTTTGGTAATGAAGTTTAATTGAATGTTAAATGATGTATATATAAAATTATGGTGCCTCAAGATGACATTTTTCGGAGAGGATTTATGTCATTCTCTGGCAGCCAAGAGATAGACCACATTGATGTAGTCTTTAGGCTGCTTTGTGGTATGTGTAAGATTTATTATAACACTAGTTTAATGGTATTCCTCAGGGATAGCTCTACAGAGATGCAAATTTAAGATTCTGCATTGTTATCCAGGGTTCTTCTTCCTTGTGGGTCCTGAACTTTACTTTTGTCTCCCGAGGACTAAAGGACAATAAGAACCTGTGCTGTGATATTCAGCCATTTTCTTCTTGATTTCATATCCTCTGTCACTGTATAGCTCTATAAGCAAATGCCTTGAGGGAAAAACCTGTGCCCAGTTTCAGTTCCTCTCCTTCTGGACCTGGATCCCTCAGGGCGGCCTTGGCAGCCTTAAACTCCAATGTTGGCTCCTCGGTCTTGTGAGTTTTTCTAAAGGTCTGATGGTTTCTTTGTATCTCAATAGCTGCTCTCTGCTTGGCTTGTCAGTCTCTTTCCTCATGCCAAGAATGGAGAAATCCACTGAGGAAAAATGCAACACCGAGAAAATTAGGCTTTGATGACATTTCCTTCTCTCCAGATTGTAGTACCTCACTTCTAGCTACCTCAGAAACTTGCTGAGGTCTTTGAGCAGATTTCTTTTAAATTTAATGTAGTTTATCTGGTTATTTTGATTGGATAATTGGCCTGCTGCAGGCTTCTCTATTAAAGCCAGCATAGAAACCTCTTCATGCAATTTGGAAATGTAGTTTTCAAAAGGAGTTAAGAAACAAGTGTCTACTTTCCAGGTTTCTAACTATTTTGACCAAGAATATGCCTTTCAATTACAAGCTAAAATACCCTGGTTTGTTTAGCATATTCTCACATTCTTACTGCATAATTTTTGATACCTTAAAACAGGGATTTCTCATGTGCCGTATCTTTTGGATGAGGAGTGACATTTTTCTATCTCATATTTCCCAGCCTCATACGTCTAATGTACACTAGTGACTTCAGTTAATAAATTGGGGGAGTTCCCTGGTGGTGTAGTGGCTAGGCTTTGGCACTCTCAATGCTGCAGACTGGGATTCCCAGCCAGGGAACTACCAAAAAATAAATAAATAAATAAATAAAATCAATCAGTCAATAAATAAATAAATTGGAAGAACAATTGGAGTTTTTCAAAACTCTAGAATGTTAATAATGGTTAAATGTAAAATGTCTTTAGGGTCATGATGAAACTTATCTGAATTTTCCTCATACAACAAATTACTTTTGCAGGATTTCTCAGAGTCCTTAATATATGATACTATTTTGAATTGTGATAAAGCATTCATAACCTTGGCAAGGTTATGATACCTTACCAAGTTGTACAGTGCTGCCAATGTAAGCTCATGGTGGCAATTTCATGAACTTAATTGTCAGATTTTGGGCATGACAACAGCTCTGATGACCATTGCTTTGAAGGGTGGACTAGGTGCTGGCATCAGTGCATAGATTCCCAAGGGGAGTACTTGAAGGTGACCATAGTGATATTCAGCAATGAGGTATGCAGCACTTTTACTAGGATGGGTTCATGAAATCAATTGTCCAACCTCGTGTTAACTCATTTAATCCTCAAAATTATTAAGATGATATTAGTAATAATTGCAATTACAGAAAGGCCAGGTTTGATATATGCAGTACTCTTTTAATTCTAATAAATGAATGAAATAGAAACTAAATTTTGCCATAATAATACTGAGGCATAGAGAGTTCAATGTATATACCATTATCACCTAATTAGTGATCTCACTCCAGACTGTATGAAACAAAACAAGTATTTTTATCATCATATTACAAACAAACTGAACCTTGAGGGTAGTGGTAATGGGAAATAAAAACTGTGAAATACCACTTAAATTCTATGCCTTTTTATGTTTTCTCATTTAAAATTCCATAAAAGATTGATGACCAGTACCTAAGCAACTATATTGTTTTGTATAATTATTATGATTCAATAATAACAGTTATGGGATCTAGATAGAATCAATCATAAGAAAATAGGAAAAACATGTCCCAAGAGCAGATTTTGCAGTCTTTCACTCTGGCAAAATTGCAACTAAAGTCCCCAAAGATAATAAATGTAATTAATTTCTAACATCTTTAAGCATAGGATTCATTTGAGAATGGCAAGTTTGAGAGTGGGAAAAAAAATACGTTTATAACCATAAAAATGACAGCATAGTGTTATTTTCATTTATATCCAAGAGAATTAGCCTTTGTTTCCTCATTGACACACTTTACAACCTCCAGCAAGGTTAGGAAGGAGGATAATATTTTGACTAACCATTTCGGGACTCCCTTAGAAGGGGCCGGATCCATGTTTCAGCTGGATCTAAAAGCAGACGCCATAATTACGTGAATACAAGACTAGGTTGCTCCTCAAAATTATTTCTCAGAAAAAGTTGTGTGAGATTTTGTTCTTGTTCCCATTTACCCAGTGCCCTTCCTTTAAGAGGATTATATATCCCCATCAGTTGCTGTGTAACTTGTAGGCTTCTCTATGGGATAAGTATACACCCCCCTCCCAATTATGTTGAGCATGGTCATTGACTTGCTTTGATCAATGGAATGTGAGTAGCTGTGATTGTGAAACATCTAATCAAAAGTTCTAAGCACTCCTAACAATCTTTCCACAGAAATGCATGTCATTGGTAGGGCTCACGCCTCTTGCCTGAATCTCAGGATAAAAAACTCACATAGAACTGAATCGCATGGAAGTGACATATATGAGAATAAGAAATAAACCCTGTGGTAAACGATTGGGATTATAGTGTAGTTACTACAGCAAAACCTAGTAAAAATGGACTGACACAATTATCTTATAAATTTTCTCTTTTACAGAGTGCTGTCATAACTACTTAATTTGAAAAAAACAACAACTACTATTTGGTATTTTTGTTTGTTTGTTTGTTTGTTTTTTGTTTGTTTGTTTGGTAGTTCCCTGGCTGGGAATTGAACCCAGCCCGCAGCATTGAGAGTGCCGAAGCCTAGCCACTACACCACCAGGGAACTCCCTTACTATTTAGTATTTTTTAAAAAATCAAATAAGGCTAATTTTGGATGTCTGTAGAGTTCTCTATAGGGAACTGAATAAGAAGTTGGCACATGAAGTTAACACGAACTTAGTAACTAACTATTCCTAGGAATACAAACACACAATTGCAAAAGTTAGATGTCATCATAAACTGGTGTTTTAGAAGATTTCAAGACCACTCTAAATAGCAACGTAGTAGTCCTAACTTCAAAAATTAAGACTTTACTCCAAAATTAAGATGATAAATAGCAACAGTTATATATCATTAAGCAAATAGTTACTTCTCACTTAGAACATTTTATTCAGAAAAACAAAACAAAACAAAACAAACAAAACAAAAAGCAGCTCAGAATAACAAAAAGTGCTACATTTTGAATAACTTAAGGAGCAGGGACTATGTTATATTCTGAAAATTTGTTAGATGACTCAAAAATTGACTCTATAACTATACTAATGTTGAAGGTATATGTGAAAAATAAAGTATTTTTATAGAATGTGAATGAAAACAATTTCTCAATTAATAACTTACATAATATGTGACTGAATATACACAACTACATTAATAAATTAAATATTGTAAATAAAAATTTACATATTTCATATTTTGATCCATGTCTAAGTTTTTTAACCACCCTTTATCACCTTGAATATATAAACTTTAAAATCTATGGATGAAAATACTGGATGAAGATTTACTTGAGATTATAGGCAATATTGTATCTAAGAGAAAGTATATAGCTCAGTTAAGGGCAATCTTTTATTCTTAGCAGCATGGAATCTCTGATAATAATAGTCTGGTATTTCACCATTCAACATTTGGCCCTATTAAAGATCTTTTAGATGAGAAATGAAGTATTTTATTTTTGACAATACATATTCCCTGTTTTTTAGATTAGGACATCCTATATATTTCTTTCCTGGCTCTTTACTGCTGTTTAATACATCAACTAGAGCTATGAGGATACTAGTCTTGAAAACCAGTGCTTCCCCTTGGGTGATAGGAGATATGCGTGGGGGTTGGCGGTGGGGATGGATGGGCTTGAATTAAGAGTGTCTTTCTTGACAAATCCGTCATTCCTGTGAAGATATTTTGAAATGATCTATTCTAGAGGACTTGCAGTACCAACACTGACCTTGGATTTTTTTGTCGAAGCTGAGGATTTTCTTAACCTGGGTGAGTTAGACTAGGGGAAATGAACTTTTAATTGAAAATGAAGGATGATAGAACAAAACCATCACTTTTATGAAAGGGACGGAAGTTTTTGAAGAATGATTGGAGATTTATATGTGGAAATGTGCAGACCTAATGAGGAAGTAGGAAATTAAAAAACAAACTGGGTTGAACCCATTTTGATATACTTAATGAATGTTTTACCCTGTTGGGGACTGTGATAGTTAAAGACAGCCACAAATTCTTTAAGTCTCCTCCCACTGAGATATGGGATCTAAAATCTCTCTTCTTGAATCTGGTGATGTCTATGACCGCTTTGACCTACAGACTTTGGAGAACATGGTCCTGGGTCAAGAGCTAGATCTAGGACTTAAAAGACTGATGGCTTTCACTTTGTCTTTTGGAATGCTTTAATAGGCAAAACCAGCTGCCCTGTAAGAAAACTGAATATCTTGATATTGTCATGCAAAGAAGAACCTCAAAATAGCTATGTAGAAATGCCATACTAGATTCCAGCTATTCTAGTCAACCTAGTCCAAATGCCAAAAGTATGATTGAAGAACACATCAGGTGACTCCAGTCACAGTTACCATCTAACTACCAACATATAAGGGACTCAAGAGAGAATCCGCCTGCTGAACTCATCAACGCTGGACATTCAAAGTATAAAAAAATGCTAATTTAATATAAAATACAAATAATCACTATATTGTGTAAGCCAGGAATTTGGGGATCATATTTGAGCCTTCCTCATTCTTACTGCTTACAATGTATTCAAATCTTAGTGTCTGAGCATAATAGGATATACTCGTATATTTATAATTATATACATTTACATACAAAAACACGCATACATTGTGTGTATACACTTATATACTGATGCATGTACATATAATGAATAAATAGAACTTTTATCTTTATGTCAAGCAAGCAAATTATATGATTTCACAAATTTAGAAATTATTTATGTTGCTTAGGTGAAACCAGATTCTAGGATGTATCCTACAAATGTTATTTTGGGTTTAAAGGATGTTCTGAAACCCAGATTTCCACCATTATATGTTCTCCTATGATCCAAGATAATTACAACTCTTAGTTAAATGAAATATTAATAATACCTACAAGTTCAGTGTGTGCTCTGTAGTCACAGACTGTAGCCTTGAGCCCAAACCCTTTTTCAAGAAATAAACCAGATATACTCAAAGATAATAATAGGTTTTGACATGGTTTGTTATGCAGAATTTGACAAACTAAACAGGATTTTATGCCTTGGGCTATAGTAGAAGTCACAATTAGCATAGCAAATTAAATTTATATATTCTCATGTTACCTTTTTCTTTAGTTTCCCTCCAAACATGTGTAACTGCACAAAATTTGCATGGTAGTGTTGTTAAGCAAAGTGAGGTATGGACTGTGTGCCCTTTTGAAGGTAACAAGAACGTGTTGAAGAAAGATAGAATTTTTGAATGAACCCAAAGAGGCTCACATCAAAAGTTGGGTGGAGTGGGGTCTCAGGGAATCGACGGGGCTGAGTAAATGGTGTTAGCTTGGTGATGGAGAGTGAGATACGGTGCCTGCCTGCGTGTGCAGGCGGGGTAAGGGGAGGGCTCAGCAAAGAAACAGTGGCTTCTTCTGCCAGCACTTAGGTCTGATACAGAAAGCTGCTCCTCCAGCCCTTGCCCCAAAGCCAGTTTAGTTTTTCTCTGGGGGTCGCTGGCACCTCTGGAGCTGCTGCTTCAGTGCTGGAGCTCACAGTGAGTCTGTCAGTAGGTCCACGTGCAGCCCCTTTAAGAGGAAGGCCTGGGACTCCAGCAGCCTTCTGTCTCACTCAGCCATAATCTCTGCTGGTTTTCACAGCCAGAAATTGTGGGGACTCCTCTTCCCAGCTGGAATGGGGCAGGGAGCCTGGTGTGGGGCTGGGACTCATCCCCGCTCAGAGTGGGACCTCCGGAGCCAAGACATCCCTTCTGATTTTTAACTGCAACATGTGAACTTGTGTTCTGCTAGACCTCAGGGGGTTCTCAATGTTTTCAATAATGGTTGTTCTGTAATAGTAATTTTGATGTGGTTGTAAAAGGAAGTGAACGCAGACAGCATGTACCTATTCTGCCATCTTGACAGGAAGCCATCAGAAACTAAATTTATCTTATCAAAATCAGAATACACATTTTTTCATCTTCAAAAAAATTTTTTTAACTGTAACATCTATGATACGTTAATTATTATCTACAGTAAGTTTTAGGCTCAGAAATTACTTCCATAATCAAAGATAACTTTTGTGGTTTGGAAATGCAAATTAAATAAAAATGGGTGAAGCTTTCCTTTTATCTCCTCACTTATTATGAACGTTGAATGTCTCTCGCCCATCAAGAGCATACTTTATTTCAAATTTACTCTTTTTGATGTACATGTAAAATAAAAGCTGTGTAATTTCATTCTTCTTAATGTTATCAATCTCTAAAAAAAATTAGAAAGGGACTTGATTACAAAAACTTGTATTTTAATGGCATAGTTATAAAAAGTATCAGGTCGTACACTACTTCCCACAGTAGAGCTTTTATAATCATGGAGTTTCACCTTCCTACATTAAATTATGCTGATTATGTGTCTCCCTTGTTGTGAAAATCTATTGGCCACAAATTTTATTTCTCAGTTGCAATCATGTGATAGAAAATGATTTTGTGGTGTGTTTATGGCATGCTTGTCAAATTAGCATTTAATATTTGTTATAGTTTTATGGTAGAATTTTGGATCTATATAATGGTTTTTTTATACTATAATCCCACAAGAAAGTTTCAACCCTTTCTAGTTGTGTGATGGAAAGTTTCCAGGAGTATATGCTGGATAAATAAAAATGTTCATCAAACTTGTATAGAGAAGGGAGGTTTTGAAAAATCCTTGTGGACACAAGTGTTGAATTAAATTATTCATAATAATTTCACTTAAATATGTAATTAGATAAAAGTCTTTAGTATGCATCTTCATGACCATAAAGTCAAAGCAAATAATAAAATTCAAAATAAAATTACAAAACCATTAAAATGTAAATAAGCTATATTAATGTGATGGATGAAATTATTTTCTTGAAACTAAATTGGCAAACTTTAATTTACTAATAGAAAAGTATCCGCATATTTTATGTTTCACTTGAGACTTACTTGATTATTTGGATTTAGAGCATAGTGGACCAGCCATTGTTATTGTTACTTTTCAGTGTATCGGTTATTTTATTTTTTAACTACTAATCTACCCTTTTGATTAAGCAAATTTGGTAGTGTGTACCAAAAACAGCTTTGTAATAAAAACAATTTTATCAGGAAATTACATATTGTCTAACTACTAGTAAGCTTCCTGAAAAAGAAATGATTTTAAAGGAACGAGTCTGTTCTGTCATTTTGGATAAGACTTGTTATTAGTTTTCATTGGATAGTGTATTGTAGTTAGGTACTTTCTCACAGCTTTTCCCAGGAATGAATGCTGAATGTATCGAATGCCCCTTTTAGCATCTATCATTAGGGTGTGCTTGCATGTTTCTTTTTAAATAACTCGTATGTTAGATTTAGAATCATGAAGGAGATCAAGATACAGAATTGTCCCAGTGCCACAGAGAGCTCCCTTGTGCTCCTGCTCTGTGGTTGCACCGACTCTAACTACTGTGCCCCTAGTAATGAGTTATTTAGTCTCCATCTCTGCAATTTTGTCATTTCAAGAATGTGAAATAAGTAAAATCATATAGTATGGAAACTTTTGTAATGGGCTTTTTTTTTTTTTCCCACTCAGTGTAATACCCTTGCATTCCATCCAAGTAGATACAGAATAATAATAGCTTGTTGTTTTCTTTTGCTAAATAGCATTCTGCTGCATAGAATTGCCACTTTGTTTAATCATTTCCCTGCTGAGCACCTTTGGGCTGTTTTTAAGTTTTGACAATTTTACAAATAAAGCTTTACGGGTAAGTTGCTATGTTTATAGGTTTTTGTGTGGACCTAAGTTTTCCTTACCCTGAAATAAATACTCCATGAGTGTGACTGCTGAGTTACGTGGTTAACTATTATAAAATATTTCCAAACAATTTCTAGAACAGGTACTATTTTACGTTCTTGCCAAGAATATCTCACAAATGCAGTAAATCTATTATACATCATCACCAGCATTTGGTAGTGTTTTCTCTTTCATTTGTTTTTAATGTAAGGTGTAGTGATTCCACTTCATGTTTTCATACTTGTATTACCTTAATGGCAAAAAATGTTAGATATATTTTCATGTATATTGTGGTAACATAGTATTTGTTGATATTGTTGAACTCACCAAAAGATCACAAGACAACTTGTTGATAAAGCAAAACAGATTATTTAAGCTCACTTAAATAAGCAGTGAGGAAGAAAATCACTTAATAGAGATTTAGCACTGTCTCGAAAGGAAGAAAGTAGTCGGAAGTGGGATCATTATAGGACTTTGGTGTGTGGACTCAAGTGGTGCAAGGTAGATCTTTCAAGGTAAAGGGCTAATTATGATCAGGCAAGTTATAAAATATAATAGTTTTGGATAGGGGGACAAGGTCAAATCAGGGCTTTGAGGCAAGTTTTATAAGTAAAATGTCATTTAAGAAATGAACTGCCCCAGTCAGCAGACCCAGCCTTTGATAACTAGTTCTGAGGCAGTGAAATAATTTATTTGTTTATAACCTTACCTTTTCTGGGAAAAGCTTTCCTGGAACAAATAGCCAAGTCATATTGATGTCAGTGATCTAGTCTTATCTAAGTCATGCTGACACAGATGGTCTGAGTTCTCAATGATGAATTATATTATAAATTTCCTGATATTTTAACTACTGTTTGATCTGCAAAATAAAATTTACTTGTCCATTAATTATTTTACTTTTTACAAATTATTAGCTTGCATTTTAAAATATTGGGTTTATCAGTATAATCGATCTACAATTTTTTCATTTGTCTGATTATAGTATTAAAATTATGGTGGCTTCATAATATACACTAAGCTAGTAAACTTTTCAACATTCTGATAGATTTTAAATAACTTTGAAATTATCTAATCTTTAAAGGTTAGATGAACTTCATCTATGTACTCATCTTGCCATTGTACTTTATTTCCATAGAAGATCTTTAGTGCACCTTTCAAGTTTCTTCAATGAAATGGTCTGTTCAATTTTTATACTTCTTCTAGGGTAGATTTGTTGTTTTGTTCTTTATCCTTTTTTTTTTAAATGTCCTTTATTCCTCTATTGCAGGTGTCCTCACACTTGCTCCCTCTTCTCCCATCATTACCTGATCTTAGGATAAGCACAGTTATCCTCATGAAGCGAATATATTAAGTCAGGTGGTCCAGGGTTAAGTTCCTGTGACTACAAAACTGTGGGTGGTGTGAACATAGAAGATTTCATTCAATTCTCTAAACCTCAATGTTTGTCATTACTAAATGTAACACCTGCTGTGTGGCAGCACCCAGACCACTTTCTCAGGACTGAGGCCCTCCTTCCCGATTTGATGACTCAAAGCTGAGTGCCTTTGGAGGCATTGCCCCCCACAAGGAGTGGTCAGTGTGCAGAAATGAAGTCCAGACCACGTTGACTTAACTGGGGACAAATCTGAAGAGTAACTTCAGCTCTGGAGCTCCCTGTGGAATCAGAGGAGGCTTCTTTTGCAAATGCCTTAACCCACCTTCTGTCTGACCCAAGAATACTCACCCAAGAGTTTGTGGACACAGTGTTTACCCCATGATAACTGGAGAACCACTGTCCTAACCTGACTCCCAAAGTTCCATGCTTTGAAATGTTCCACATGAAAAAAATATTCTTAAATACTGATCATCATACACACTTCTGCTCCATTGGGATTAGAGACAAGTTCTGTTTATAAATAACTCCAAGAACAGATTTTATACAGGGTCTGGCAGAAGTAATGCCCTTTTTAAAATTTATATATTGTTATGTTATAGAATTACATGCTTCTGATTCTGTATAAAAGATTTGGTATAGATTGCCAGCTCATAAAAAATGGTGTTAGATCTGTCGGATCCTATGTTTTATCTTCACATTGAAAACTGGGTTTATGCTACTGGGTATCTACCCCCAAATTTGGAAACTTTAGTCCACAAAGATAATATATATATACTCCAACGTTCATAGCAGCACTATTCATGGTGGCCAAGTCAGAAACAGCCAAATTGTCCTTTGATAGACGATTTGATAAAGAAGCTGTGGTACATGTACACGTGGAGTGTTACTCAGCTGTAAGAAAGGATAAAATAGGGCCTTTATGACAACACAGATGGACCTTGAGACCATAATGCAAAGCAAAAGAAGCCAGACAGAAAAAAACAAGAACCTACGTGTGGAACAGAAAGCTGAAAGCAACAAAGACACAAAACCTCATGCACACAGTCAGTAGTTCAGTGGTTAGTGGTTACCTGAGGGTTTGGGGCAGGGGAGTGGGAGAGGAGGGACGGGGTCTCAAATACACAGTGATGGAAAGAGAACTGACTCTGGGTGATAAACACATAATACAACACCTGGAACCTATATAATTTTTACTAACCAATATTACCCCAAATACATTTAACAATTAAAAAAAACCTGTGTTCATGTAAAATTAAAGAAACATGGCAGTGAGTTGCACTTTTTTTTCTAAATTGGAAATGGGTTAAAGTTCAGCTTCTCCTGACTGCTGCTACTCTGACCCTCTCACAGGCATTTTTCCTAGCAGCTCGTCCCAAAAACCTTGCAGGAAATTCTCCTTCACAGACTGTTTCCTGGCCCATCCCACCTAAGACACTGAAATTTCCTTAATAATAACCTCCAGCTCTTAAAGCTAATGTGAGCATAAAACGATCTAGTGTTTGAAACATCAACACTTAATAAATGTTAGTCATTTTACAGTAGGATGTTAATAAAGGATCTTCTGTCTATTCAGACTTTTGGCTAAAGTCACAAAGTTTAGGCTTAGATTTGTGAATTGAGAAATTTATATATATTTTTAAAGGTGAGTGCTAGACACACCCATGCAAACCTACAAAGGATATGGGAAGTGCTTCCGCCTGGCTCCATTGCGATGGTGAATCCCTCCGCCTAGGTAAAACACTAGAGAAGTTACAGCAGGTTGTGTGAGAAGAGTTTGTACATAGGTAGATCTACCTGGCTTCCCTCCCTGTCCCCCACCCCAGGCGTGCACACACGACTGAGTGAAACATGTTTGGTAAAAGAGATTTGCAGAAAATGTACATGTGTCCCTAGAGTGTGAAGTAAAGGAACTGGCACCCACTTCTAATGCCGAGAATCCTGAAGGGAGGAATCAGTCTGGTTGTCTGGTATGGCAGGCCAAGGAAAGAGCAGATAGTGTTGAGCAAGCATCAGTTTCACCATTTGCTGGGCAGACAGGCATCTGTTGCCAACAGGGGACTCACTACTACAGAGCACTCGTGTGCCCACCCTATGCAGGGTGTGGGTAGGTACAGATTTGTAGCAGGAGTCTGTGGGTGGTGTTACAAATCTAGTCAGGACTTGGAGAGGAAACTTGCAATAAAAACCGAATGCTTCTTCAAGGCACTAGGCAGTGTGCAAGGTGGCTTCAGAAGAAAGGTCTGAAGATACAATGAAGGTACTCGTGAAAAATGTTTGCAACATGAGACGTGGATGCCTCCATGGCAGACATTGTCAACAGTCAGAATATAATTACTCTGTATCTGCTTCAATCCCTCTTCCCTATGCTATAATCCTGGAAGACATGACAACAACAGGAACATGGACGAGTTGTGGCAGTTTTAAAGCATATTTATACAAAATAAAAATAAAAAGATAAAGCTTATTTGGAAATTATTTGACAAGCCTCCTATCAAAAGGTGGCATCTAATTTCCCTAGCCAAATAATAGGCAAGACTTATTAAACTTGTTACATTTTATGTATTCATGTTTTAGTTGTGATTATATATTTTTTATAAAAATATTTTTATTGTTAGATTTATTGAGGTGACATTGGTTATCAAGAGTTACATAGGTCCCAGGTGTACAATTCTACTGTGTGTCGTCTATGTGTTGCATTACAGTGTGAGTTAGCTTTCCATCACCGTGTATTTGGCTCCCCCTCCTTCCTCTCCCACCTCCTCCCCTTCCCCCTAAATAACCCTTAAACTATTGATTGTGTCCATGAGTTTTTGTTTGTTTGTTTGCCTTTTTCTTTGCTGCTTTCAGTTCTATATTCTGATTATGAGTAAAGTCATAGGGTCCTTGGTTTTTTCTGTCTGGCTTATTTTGCTTAGCATAGTCTCTAGGTTCATCCTTTTTTTTTTTTTTTTTTTTTTTTTTTTTTTTTTTTTTTTTTTTTTTTTTTTTTTTTTTTTTTTTTTTTTTTTTTTTTTTTTTTTTTTTTTTTTTTTTTTTGCTTTTTGGTATGTGGGTAGCTCCCTGGCTGGGAATCGAACCCAGGCCGCAGCCCTGACAGCACCAGCGCCGAAGCCTCAAGCCACAACACCACCAGGGAACTCCCTAGGTCCATCCATTTTGTCACAAGTTGCCTCAGAAAATTGGGAATGGAGCTACCATACGACCCAGCAATCCCCCTTCTGGGCATCTACCCAAAAGACCTGAAAACCTTTGTCTGCAAAGACTTATGTACCCCAATGTTCATTGCAGCGCTGTTCACAGTGGCCAAAACATGGAAAGTATCCTGTGATAGGATACTTGTGATTATATATATATATATATATTATATATATATAATATATATATATATATATTCCTGGCTGGGAATCGAACCCAGGCCGCAGCACTGACAGCGCCAGCACTGAAGCCTTAAGCCACTACACCACCAGGGAACTCCCCTGTGATTATATTTAACATCATATATATATACACACACACACATATATATATGATTTTTTCTTTATATATGATTTATATATATATATATATTATTTTCTTTAAATGGGAAAGTTAATCAAATTAAACTTATTGTCATAGGAAGCTTATTACTCTTATTTCAGCTGTATTATTTTATTTTCTACTTTCTAGCTTAAATTTTCTTCCTATGTGTTGTGTAGGAAAACCAGGAATAATTTTCCTCCAGTAAAACAATATATTGTAGATGGATATTCATTTTACTTTATGGTTATATTCAATTCTTTCTAAAACATTTAAATCTATGTTTCTTAATTTACCAAAACTGAGGATGAAATTATCATTTGATTACACGAAAACGATGACCATATTAGACACACGTATGATTCCTGCTAACTGCCATTCATAGGCTTGTCCTCCACACCACTTGTTATATTTTCTACAATGTTGCTTCCCTTTTTATAACTAATAGGATTGCAATTTTGCTATGGTGTTTTTTTATTCCTTAAAATCATTTTTTCTTTCTTTTTTTTTAGGGGAGAGCGTGAACACAGTCCCCCACTACCACAAATTATACAATCGACTTTCCCACATTTGGGGAAATCGCAGGGGTTAGCCCATCCGGAGTGCAATGGATGAGCCTCATCCTGGGAAAACCGCCTTCGTGACCTGGGATCGCCCCTGCCAGGTAAGTATTAAAAGTCTTTTTTAACTAAGTCATTTTTATTTGTTATTGTAAAATGTTCTCTTATCTCTTATTTTTGCTTGCTTTACATTAGCTGTATTTTATTTTAATTTCTTTAAGATTACAAATCAATTGATATTTAAAATGTATTTTTGATACATGGACTAAATGTTTTTTTCAAACAGAAGCCATAGCCATGTCTCCTGCATGCCTTGTTTAAGTCTTTTATTTTATACAATCTTAAGTTTTGATTCCTTTGGTGTTTCTGTAACAGAAAGTTGGCTGAGACTTTTTCCTTTTTCTTGAATTACAGCTAAAACCTCAAAGCTGCAATAAATAGATAAGCAGTAGCACATTCTAAATGGAGTTTCTAGATACTTCTCTGCAGGGATAGTTTAACTATTTTGGCAGCCACACTCTAAGGCGATCCCCAGTGTATTATATATTGGTATAGTCTCCTGCTCTTAAGCTTGGGTGGAACCCGTGACTTGCTTCTCAGCAGTACAACGTATAAAGGTAATGAGATGTCACTCCCTTGATTAGGTTATGTTATATATCAAAGTGATTGAACATCACTTATATAGTTATATATAAGTACTTAAAGACTCCATTTCTAAGCCTTCATCTTAGACAACTGCAGAGAGAGACATTTCTGCTGGCCTTAACGAGGCAAGTAGCCATATTGAGAATGACCTAAGAAGATGGTCACATGGCGGGGAACGGTGATAGCCTCTAATACCCAATAACAGCATCCAATCTATGGCCAGTAAGAAGCTGGGACCCTCAGTCATAAAGCTGAAAGGAAAGAATATTGTCTACTATCTGCATGAGCATGGAAGCATATCCTTTTCTAATTGAGCCTCCAGATTAGAACACAGCCTAACTAGCACCTTAACTAAAGCCTTGTAAGACCCTGAACTAAGAACCTAGTAGAGTTATACCTGGACACCTGACCCACAGGAAATTGTGAGAAAACAAATACATATTGTTTTAAGCTTCTACCCTTGTGGTAATTTGTTACTTAGTAATAGAAAACCCATATAGCTACTAGTAGCTTTATGTCAGTTACCCCATTGTCCATCTCCAGACATCTTTGTAGAAATAAGAAGAGACTAGAAACTGGAGAGAAATATTGAGATGGTATGATATAACCCTTTTTAGTTGGGGACTCTTCATGGTCAAGGAGAAAAGAATTGTTTCAAACCCCAATCAAATTAAGTGAGGAAAACTCCATAGAAACTGGAGGTTTCTGGAAGAACAGAATAGTGGCATCTCTTGTGTATGTGACTACTGAAGAAATGAAACTCACTGACCTGCCCTGCGGTAGGAGACTTCTTGAAAGAGGCTTTCATGTATCCCTGGAATTTGGAGAGATACACAAACAAGGAGATTACATTAGCCCTTCCTTATAAAGTTTAGTTCCAGGCTACAAAAGCTTAGGAGGAAGTGGTTCAAGAGAGGAGTGTAGCACCACCCTGCTTGCCCTCCATTTGGCAAAGCAAGAATCTCTTACTTTCCCGCAGAAATAATCCATTATTTAGTAATATTGTAGATTACCCAAATCAAGATGGTGGCTGGTTAAGATGAAAGAAACTGAATGGTAAGAGGTTGTGGGTTATATTGCTAGAAGCAAGATCAATATGGGGATTATCAGGGGTCACTCAGAAAACTTAGCCCCTGAGTTAGGACATGCTCCACTACAGAAATACATAAGGTGCTCCTAAAGAAGCTCACAAATGCATCACACAAGAGAGCTTCAGCCAGGTATTGAATGCCTGCTACAGATGACGCTGATGATATTACATGGATACTAGTGAGGTAGATATTTCCTCTCTTCTTCAAGGAAAAACCCCTTCCACTAACTTGGCCCTGGAAGACCCAACAACAGAGGAAGAAGATGAAGAAAAGGCAATGGGTAGGTCATGGTTTTCTTCTTTACGGAAACTCCCTGAGCCCTGAGTCAATTATGAACTAGAGGATAGAAAATAAATTGTTATTTTTATGGGAGTTGGCTGTTTTAAATTAAACTTTGCTAAACTTTAATTTATTTTAATCCCGAGGGTGATCAGATTGCTTTTGGCATTTCCAAAGGACAGAGAAAGAAAAGGTAATAGGACAAAGTCAAAGACAATATATAGAGAAACACAGAAATAGTCTTTTCTGGTTTGTTCTCCATCAAGTAAAGTCATTGCCTCTTTCTCTCTTATTTATTTGATCTTAAGTCAGGGCACATATCTGCAAGGTTATAAATATAACTCCCCACCCTCCATCCCCCCAGCCCCTGCCACTGCCTCAGGGTGGAGATGTTTTCTTTGCAATCTTTCACTCCTACATTTTTTGATTCTTTTAATTAAAGAGTAAACTGAATTGAGAGATGGTATAATTTTCTATCACCAATTCAATTATTAACTAGTCTGCCGAGGATAAGATGGGAACTGTGGTTATGAGTAATTCTAAATAAAGAACTTTGCCTTTACAAAATTATTTTCCCTGTGTTTATTAGAAATTATTATACTAAACATATTTTTTTCAGGTTTTAAGTTCTATTAGTCTTATACTCAAGGTATAGTGTTGATAATTCTGACATTTTCCCTAGAATTTTACCTGTAAGAGTTGGGGGGAAGCCTACATACTGAGGATGATGCTTAGTACTGTAAGAATTTGGAATTTTCTGGCTTCTGAATACGTTGGCTACATTAGTTAGGACTGGCTGGACCCAGTTTAGTTGTCCATATTCTTAATAATGTGACTCCATGTAGTTCCCCAGTATTTACTTTGACATCTCTTGGTTGGAAGTGGCAAAAATGAATTTGTTATGGCCTTCTAATCCCTGAGCATTCATTTGTCTTATGCTCTTGCTCCTGCAGATGAGAAAAATTTCCCTCAGACTTCATTAATGCTCTCCCATGCTGAAGGAAACCCTTATTATTTACAAGTGAGTGCTACTTTATTTTTTTCAAAGTAGGGGTGACTGAACATCTAGAATTTCCAGAACACTCCTGGTTTATATTTGCTTTTATTTAAAATACATTATGTGACACTTTTATTTTTAAAAGTAACTTGTTTGGGGCCACAATTTATATGGCCACCCTATTAAGAAGTCAAGTCAAGCATCTTTCCAAGCTCTTTTATTATACGACCTAGCCCTTATGCTTCTAGACCCACTGTTGGTATCTCAGAATGTTTTTAATTCTCGTTAAATAAAAGGTCTCTAAATAGAGGGAGGTTGGTCTCACTTCCATCCTGCCCTGCCTTGACTCGAGATCTTGTCCTCTATTGCTTAATTTCCATAAAAGTGTGTTACTTTTTTAGGAAAAGTAGTTATAAGTCGTCCATTGTGATTTCTTCCTTAATTTGTTCACTTGGTCTGTAGCTTATAAAAAATCCTATTGTATAATATGTAGTTCATTATTATCTGGTTTGATAACTTAGGAAGTTTTATTTTTTTCTTTAAGTTTTCCATGAACATTTCAGCCAACTTCTAAGAGGAAGGAGGTGTATTCTACAATTTTCTATTGATGAGATTGACATTGTTTGTTTGTGAGGTTAAAATTTTACAACTGTGATACATGTATTATCTCCAATAAACCATGTAAGACTTTCCTTGCATAGCACATAAGAAACAAAAAGTGTCCAGATGATGTGGCAACCCTCCCCAAATGACCTCACTACCAAGGCCCAAAATGTATCAATTGGGACTCTATCTTTTGGGTTAAGCATTTTATACACTATATTCTTTTTCAAATATAACTTAATTATTGGGTTTGGCTAAGATATTAACGCCATAATGCTTTAATGTGAGTTAGTTTAAAACTCAGAGACCCTGAAAGCATTGGAACTCCAAGGGTGGGAGTGACTGCAGACAGGGAAGGGAAGGGAGAGCGAGAACGAATAGCGATACCCAAACACACTTTGTGCTGTTATGTAACACCCACATAAATGAACAAAACCCACAAACACTCCCAGGGTAGTTATTGTACTGTATTTGGGCCCTACTCTCTCCCTTTCAGTTCTGCCTTCCTCTCCTGCATTGTTTTGAATAGAAAATACAAGTTAATTTTCTCCTTATTTCTCCATGTAGACATGGAGCTGCCAACCACAGGAGCCGTAGAAGCAGTAGTGGCACTGATCCTTTGAAGGTTTGGCAAGGGCCATGGGAGATGGAGTAATACAGACATAGAAGTTGTGTTTGGAAGTTGAAAAATTTTAATCCAAGTTCCCCTACATCTTAAGAGGCTCAGTTCTACAGGGCTGCTTCAGAGCAAGGCGGCATTTCAGCGGGGAGGAAAATGGCCTGACAAGATCTGGGCTTCATGACCTGCAGAGCCTTTCTGCTGTAAACCACATTGTAAAGAGGCAGTAGGACAATACACTAGTAAATACGGAATTTTAAAACTCCACAGTGATTCTAAGTTGCTGTCTTTCTAACAGAATAAAGGGAGGATTTAAAATAAAAAAGTTGAGATTATGCCCCCCCCCACTTTGATTTTATGCTCTAGATTTTACAGATTTTTGGTTTTCTGTGTGGGATAAATGGGGTCTATGTAGACAATGTATATAACTCATAGACCCTGGGACTTCTAGGAGGAACTTCAAGGTCTTTTGGGTTACCAGTTTACCTGGCTACAAATCGAGATGCCTACGGAGAAGATTCAAATCTGTATTTTTAAATAAAGTTCTTTGGTTCTTGGATGAACAGAAAATTTTGAAAATCACTGAGCTGGTTTTACTCTTGGGGTCCTTGCATGGCCTGATTGGCCAGAGGTCAGTAGTAGTCTATTATACCTTGATTTGCAGCAGAGTGGAACAAACAAAATTTGGGTTTGCATTTGATTTTGTGTCTTAAACAATTCCATTCCTTTCTGCAATATTTCTTTGAAACTTCATGTTTATAAAATAAATGATGGCCAGCGTTTGGGTTGTTTTAATTTCTGTACCATTCTCATCTCTGGGTTGCAGTCTAAATAGCTTAGAGTCAATTTGTTTTTCTTCACTTAGATGTCACTGAGTTTAAATTGTTTTCTGCCCATCTAGAAGATTTCTCTCCTTTAATGTTATGGAGGAAGATAAACTACTCATTGAGCTGACAGGGGTAAGAGTAGTGGGATTACTTTGCTTTTGGAAATGATACACAGCTGCAAGATATAAAATCAACAGAGATTCATATCCTGGAAGACTAGTTAGTCTATCATGGCTGCTGTCATTATTCTTCAGTCCACAAACTTGCAGAAGTGTCAAGGTCAGCTACAACGATTTTTGAATTTTCTGGTTTTGTTATCAGCAAAATTGATTAGTAGTAGCTTTGACCTTATGCGGTGTTTTTAAGGGAAACAGAGATAATCAAATGGTCATGCAGACGTATCTGAAGAGTCACACTAAGTTAGGTGAAAATAATGATAATGAAAATATAACACTGATTATTTCCACCTAATTAACCTCTGAGATGCTCTGATGTCTGGCCAAAATACCAGATTAGGAAAAAAAAGTAAAATGCTTCTTCCTCCAACTATTTTTACTTTCTTTTCATTTTTCTCTTCACACCAAGCACTGGGCACTAGTCCTTTTTCCAAGCATCTAGTATTTTATACTAGGCCTTCTTCTTTCGGCTATAAGCAAAAATCTATGTTATTAGTCATTTGACTAATGAATGGCCCATTTCCTCATTATCAGTCAGTTAGTGGAATATGAGTGTTATTGACTATTACAAGTATTACTAATGCTCCATGAATGTTATTTCTAAGCCTATGGCGTGTTGAGGACTTGCTCTGTTGGGTAACTTTAGAATTCAGTAAGTTGCACTGTGCTTTATCAAAGATCAGGTTATTTGCTTAATCATTACTAAAATTCAGAAAAAAATTATTTATGACTCAGAGTGTAAGTTTCCTCTATAATTACAATTGAAATAGTGTTATTCTTATTCCACTTAATCAGTATAAACATCACACCCCAAAGGTTAATGGTAATTGCAAAATAAGTAAACCTTTAAATCATTCAAAGAGTTCTGAATCAGATTCTAAAATCTCAGGATAATTATTTGCTATTATGTCTGTGGCTCTTTATAGCTTACAAAGGGTTTTAAAGTACATCTTTAAAGTTCATCACAGACTTTGAAGCTGAGTTCTATGATCCTTATTTTATAGAAGAAGTAACTGTGCTCAAAGCTGTGGGCAGTAACTTAAGGTCCCTCACCCAGGTCTTCTGACTCTAGTCTAAGGATTTCTCCATTTCACAAGTCACTCAATCACCCTGTTTTATTGTCTGCATGCTATAAAATCCTGTTTCCAACATTGCAGATTTTTAGGAATGGGGAGAATGCATTTGACTATCAGTGAAGAGCATATGATATTGAAGATAAAGCCCTAGACTAAGAATTAAAAAAAAAAAAGTGTTATACTATCTGGGTTCTACATTCCACTAACTACATGACTTTGGATTGGTTGCTTAAACACCTCTAAAATTTACTTTTCTTTAAAAGAGATGTTGCAAATTCGTAGCAGATGACAGTTTGTTTCCTACTGCAGTAGAATGAAAACAGCCCCACCTTAAAAGAGCAACAATTTATTATTTCTTATGATTCTGCTGTTGGGGATTCAAGCAGAGCTCAGCAGGGAGCTTCTTCTGCCTCACTAAGCATTAGATGGGGTCATTATCTTGGATGCATTTACTTAGCTGCTGGGTTGGGGAGAAAGTTCAAGAAAGCTTCCCTGACGTGTTTGGCACCTCATTACTCCTCCATGTGGTCTTTGTCTCTTTCTGCCTCAGTCTCTCTGTCTCTCTCTGGGTAATGCCTCATCACTCAGTAGGTCTTTCAAGTCTTCTTTTCATTATGTGGCTATTTCTAGGAGAGGAAAAGAAGGATGTCAGACTCCCTAAAGGCCAAACTTGCACTGGCACATACCATTTCCACGGTATCTGATTGGCCAAGCTCAGTCTCAAGGCCAGCCCAGATGCAAAGGAAGGAAAAATAGATTTTATCTTTTGGTGGGTGGATCAGCAGGCACATAATAAGGACGGAAGATATTAATGGCAATCAGTTTTGGAGACTATACCATGTTCAGCCTTAGATGGCTACTGTGATTACTCAGGAAGAAACTGAAAGTTACACTTTTTCAAATACAGTTATTAGGCATTTGTTACAGAAGAACAGGTCTATGCTGTGGGTGTATAGTTGTGAACAAAACAGATTCTATTTTTTATTTTTTCCTTGGGGTAGAATAAATAGCAGATATCAACTAAATAAATACACAGAGAAGCATTTAATCATAAACTCGAGCAAGAGCTATGAAGGAAAATGACAGCATGCTAAGCACGAGGGCCTAACTTAAATGGATAGGTCAGGAAAAGCACCTGATCTAATGGTATTTGTGTTGGGAGCTTCAGTCCAAGTTGGTGTTATCCATGTGAAAGAAAGGGAAAGAACATTATTCTAGGCAGACAGAGGCCCACGGGATGACCATGAGAAGTGTTCTAAGCACTGAAAGTTCAGCCCACGAGTTCAGGGAGTAGGGCCTGCAAAGGACCCTGCAGAGGCAGGCTAGGTAGTGTTGCTGTTATTATGTGAACATTTCCCATTTCATCCAGATGCTAAAAGGAAGTTCAGTCAAAGGTTGCATCCATGCCACCGTATCATGTCACGGCTGAATACGACTGGTGATATATAAATGCTCAAAGAGATTCTGTTTTCTTCCATTTTTGTTAAGTAAGTTTCCACAGTCACTGACAGGTGTGTGTGTGTGGGGGGGGGGGGTAGGAAGGAAAAGGGGAGAAAACCTTCAAAGAGAGAGATTCAGGAACTTATTTTTATAAAACATGCTCATTTCTCTTTCCTCAGCATCTATGATTACTAATGCTATTACTCTTATAATTTCTCCATCATTAAGTGGATCTGTGATTCTACCTGCAAATTTAATCACATAGCCCTGCGAACACATAATCACCCAAATCAATATTTTAATTGAAATAACCAAGTCCAATGAAAATGACTACCATTTCAATTATGCATGCAGAACAAAGAATGTACTCCAGATGTGATTTTTTTCTCAAAAAAGCAAAGCCCAAATCTAAATGATAAATTCAAAGTCAAGCTTTTAAACACAGGCTCTAAATCATCACAGATTGTGGTTATCTCTGCTTGGTACAGGAAGAATAAACTGAAAAAGATATACTGCCTCCTGATAGAGGAAAATAATCTGCTACAAAGTAATTTACACCAATTCACCCCCTATTTGTTGCATGTGTATTGTGTGCCTAGCTCCATGAAGTGTATTTAAGGACACGAAGAAATGTCTGATGCTGTGGAACTCCCAGTCTTGCTGAAGAGTAGAAAGAGCCTAATCAGAAGTCAAAATGGCAAATAATATACTATGAAGAATATCAAAACCAGTTATACTGACGAAATGTTTTGGAAATTTAGAGGAGAGGCCCCTATGTGTACAGACAAACAAGAATGATTAAATCCATTGAGGCCATGACAATCGGCCAATTTGTATCTTTGTACCTTTCTTGTACTCCCAGTGTCCCTTCCCCTCTTCTTTGTTCCATCTGCAGTTGTAGGCATATAACTGAGAAAAACCAGTCTGTGCCCTGTGTCTTCACTGCTCAGTGACCAAGTGACGTGGGGCATTTGACTGGAGTCTCTGCACTCAGGCTTGGGGTGCAGGCGTGTATCCTCAGGCTTAGAAGGGACTGGGTACTGAACCAAGGGCAGGCAAGATTTGAGAGATGAAAAAGATTGTCTGAGGCTTACATCTGCCTTTGCACTGTTTTACTTATTTATTTTTAAATTTTATTTAGCCTCAGCACTAGCTGATATGAAAGCTACTGCCTCTTGGATGATTCAGGTTGTTTAATCAATACCTTCTTTCAGTTATACTGTGTGAGTAGAATGGTCAAATAACCCTTAAGAATAGCTCCCATCCTGAGTTCATGACACTAATTTTTTATAGAAATGTCTTTCAGCATCAAACCTTATCAATTCCTCCTAGTTGGAACTGGTGCTCATTTAATGAGTTACCAGGGGTGGTCAAGAATTTTGTAGAATGGGTGAAGGGAGGGTATCAAGGAGGTGGGAGTACTAGTCCACACAGTTTGAGTTTGTGACTTATGATAAGTATATGTGCCAAACTTCAGCCTACTTGTATCCACATTCTTTCAGATATCGCCAAAGAAGCACCTCAAACATGAAGAAAACCCCAAGTAAGGATAAAATTGAATTTCACGCCATCATTTATTTCTTCACAAAACAAAGAAAAATACCTCCAATCACTTTGGCTCTTTTTCAGTTTATTCTTCCTATACCAAGGAGAGATATCCCAGATCTGTGATGCTAGCAGTTTATGGGGACTTTTGCCCAGAAAAATCTATGATTTACAATTGTCATAGCCTTTTCAAGCAAGATTCAATTGAAGATGACCTCTGTCCAGGATGCCCTTTTGAGGCCACTCCCTCAGGTATGGTGAAAAAGTGGAAAAACTTGTAGTGAAAGATGCCACTTACAGAAGTGGTTGGAGTATCACCTACAGCCATTGTGAATATTCTCCACCAGCATCTAAGGATGTCAAAAGTCAGTGCAACATGGGTACCGGGAATGCTCGTGCCTTTTCAAAAACAACAGCATGTCAAGTGTTCAAGACTGTTTTTGGACCTATGAAGAGACAATAAAGATGAACTTTTAAACTGGATTGTCACTGGAGATGAAACTTGGATTCATCATTATGAGCCTGAGTCAAAGCAGGAGTCCATGCAGTGGTATGAAAGGGGCACGCCGCCCCCCAACAAGTTCAAGGTGTTACAATCAGCTGGAAAAATCGTGGCTACTGTTTTTTTGGGACATGGAGGGTGTCCTGCTGATTAATTACAAGGATAAGGATGTCACAGTAACTGGAGAGTACTACTCCAGTCTGCTGAAACAGTTAAAAGAATCTGTGAAGGAGAACAGAAGAGAAAAATGGACCAGAGGGGTGCTGCTTTTGCAGGACACCGCGCCCGTGCACGAGAGCAATGCTGCACCGCCTACTCTTCACGACTGTGGCTTCCACATGTTAAACCACCCTCCCTGCAGTCCAGAGCTGACTCCATCTTATTATTATTTTTTCCTAAATCTATCTATCTATCTATCTATCTATATATATGGCTTCTAGGGAAGAAATTTACAGATAATAAAGAGGTTCAAGTTGCAATTTTGTGGGCAAAAACAAAACACTGTTTTTCAAGGGTATAAATAAACTTACTGAAAAGTGTATTATGGTTAAGGGTGAATATATTGAAAAGACAAAAATAGTTTTTTGAATTCTTCTTTCCCTTCATCTTTGTATTCTTGACTACCTTTGTAAATAAGTCAATTATATTAGCTGGAGGGGAGGGGGTGGAGAGAGAGAGAGAGAGGAGAGAGAAAGGAGGGAGGGAGGGAGGGAGGGAGGGAAGGAAGGAAGAAACAAAAAGGAAAGAAGGAAGAAAAAGAAAGGAAATCAAGGAAGGAAGAAAGAAGAAAGCAAACTCAATTCCTGACTACATATAGAGAATAATCATGAATTTTCCCATTCAATATACTTACACATGTAAAAAACTAATTTATAATCTAAAGCAACTCATACATTATTATCATGCCCTAAAAAAACAACCTGTAATTTTATACTCAACCATATACAGTCTAAAGGCAGACTTCATGTGATATTCAACTAGGTATTGGCAGAGCCTGGCAGTGCCCTCTTGTGTCGGGGATGAAGGAGAGTTGGGTGCCAGAACCATTTGTATGCTTCAATCAAAAATAACAAGGCCAGTGGAAGCATAACAGGAGACATGTGTGATTTGTGTGATTATAGAAAGAATATACTTATCGTTGACCCTTAAACAATACAAGTTTGACCTGTGTGGGCCCACTTATACATGGGGTTTTTTAAACTTATGTTTATTATGGTACCAATAAATACAGTACAGTCCTATAAATGTATTTTCTCTTCCTTATGACTTTCTTAATAACATTTTCTTTTTTCTAACTTACTTGATTGTGAGAATACAGTATATAATGCATATAACATGTATAATACATATAACATGATTTAAAATATTTTTAAATCAACTGTTTATTATCAAATTCCAGCCAACAGGAGGCTATTAGCAGTTAAAGTTTTTAGGCAATCAAAAGTTAGACGAGAATTTTTGAGTGTGCAGGGGAGTTGGAGCCTCCAACCCCCGTGTTATTCAATGGTCGATTGTATGTACTTTTTGCCTATACAGGAAGAGAAAAAAATGCTAGAACTAAAATTACAGGAGTAGGATTGGCTGTTTCTGCTGGGGAGGGGCGATTGCAAACAGTTAACACTCCATTCTATTCTATTTGTCATTCACCAATGTCTAGGCATAATAGCTCCATTGTTCTTGACATTTTCTCTAGTCTTCCTTAATTACTTATTTTTTTCACATCTTCTCTGGAGGCATGATCATACTGTTAGCAGTAATCCACAGTACACCCATAAAATAATCTGCATAAATTAACAGGGACACATGAAGCCCAGAGGTATGCAACCTTATTCTAGTGAGTGTCACATTGAAGTACATTTTTAAAAATGACTGTAATATAATTCAAGTGACACATGTATCATTTGCAGTAATACTGATTTTCATCTTGATAGTACTTCAGAGTTCACAAAGCACTATAATTGATACTAATGGTCACCTCTGTTTATGATCTCTGTGGATACAGATATATGTTCTCCCAGTCAGGAACTGGCAGAATGTAGGATTGTTCTAGAAAAATAAGAGTAATCAGCTGCGTCCCTCAACTCAGAACCAAAGAAAATAACTGAGTTGGCTGAGGGTGACAAGCAATTGTAATAGAA
This sequence comes from Lyroderma lyra, assembly GCA_004026885.1. Lineage (NCBI taxonomy): Eukaryota > Metazoa > Chordata > Mammalia > Chiroptera > Megadermatidae > Lyroderma > Lyroderma lyra. The sequence continues at coordinate 18,493 of PVJL010006759.1, read as the reverse complement.
TGTTTGATTCACCGAGGATTCCCACTTTACATAGTTAAGCAATCAATATGCTCAGTTCCCTGTCAGCCTTACTGACGAGCTAAGCCTTGGTGGATACAAAGCTATGTCCTCAAAACAAATGGTAAAATCACTCTCTAGGAGTCAATCAACAAAATATAAGCTCAGAATGAGGAAAAATCCATCAGACAAAAGTATCCCTGTAGCTAGGAGACATACCCAAGTGCAATTAGTGTGACGAAGACATACAAGGGTGCCAAAAAAATGTATACAGATTTTAAGCACTGTTATCTATGTATTACTTTTCAAAGTTGCATTGAATTACAGTAGTAATGTGTAGTATGACGTTCACTAAAAAGGTGCTATTAATCGAATGAATGCTAGTGTCACCATGTGACAGGCAGGACAGGCAAAGAAAACATTCGAGGAGTGCAAGACCATTTTGACGTGGTATTTGAAATTCAAGAATGTTGTTTAAGTTTCCCCACATTCTCCCCTGACTTAACACCCTTCAACTTCTACCTATGGGGGACTTTAAAAGGATGTGGTGTCCTGTAGAAAACCGGCTATGCTGGAGGCACTTCGGGAAGAAATTGAAACGGTGTGCACAGCGATACAAGTGGCACTTTGGTGTGTAGTGCTCAAGCAGTAGTTCGCTGTAATCAGAAGTGTCTGGGCAGTGACGTAACCACTTTGAGCACCTCCTGTAATTGCAGAAGTCAAACGTGACTTGTATTCATCTTCTGTTATCAGTATATCTGGAGTATTACAATTTTAATACAGTTTTTCCTTTCTTAGAATGTGTACACATTTTTTGGCACCCTTGTACATTCAAGTTGAACACCAGTAAAGCAACTGGTAACCGAGACAGCACCATCCAGGCCTTCCCTTCTTCCATTTTTGCAAATATGTTATTGATAGTATTTTTAAGTGACAGGCATCACAATGTTAGGGGCTGAGATACAAAGATAACTCAGACATGGCCTTGGCTTTAAAAATTCACAATACAGCAAAAGATACCTACGTATAAACATAATGACAATGGTACCAAGTGAGAAGCATTATAATAGAGGCACTTACAAAGTGTGTGTGACATAGACAAGGAACAAACCCTGTCTAGGAACAAAGACAGTCAAGAAGGGACTTACAGAGTAGATTCTGTTTGAGCTGGTTTTTCAAGACTGAGTGTTACAAAGGATCTCCGCAATGGTTAGGAATGATCCAAGTTCCTTGTAATACTAAATTTCTACGTCATTCATTTGTAACACATTGACAATAATTTAGAGCTGATACTGTTGTCCAAGCAGGTGGGAGGTCTCAGAGATATTTATTAAGTAGAAAAATATCACATAATCAAAAATGACCATAGGAAAGTGAGGTCTGGTTTGGGTCTGAGCTATGGTTGGGGGTGCATTGAGAGATATGGCACAAAATTTGGGTTAAAAGAATACAGAAAAGGAGGTGCCATGGCAAAACAGACTTAGTTTGAATGTAAAAGTGTTATTTCTGCATAATGTGTATGAATTCTAGCGAGTGTACTAAAAGTACCATTGGTTGGAGAACCCTCCATGTTTGGAAAGGAACAATAGATATATGTGGTGCCATGCTGGGAGCTGTGTGACTTACTGTTGAATTTTACAATTTGCCGATATTTAGGTATCCCTTTGGTGCACAGAGGTATATAAGATATTAATAGTCCTCCCCCTCCAAATTTATTGCAGTATATGAGAGCTGTCCAGAAAAAATCCAGCCATAAATGTCTCTATTTTTTTCATATCACATTACTGGAAAATGAGGGTTTGGCAGATAGATAATAAATAATTATTAGTCTTTTTATAGGTGGGAAAGAGAAATTTAAGAAAACAGAATAAATGTGCATGAAAGAATATGAAATGTTTTAGAGACCAAAGTCAATCAAGTCCGCAATTTGAAGGAAGAAATATTTTTTAGTACTTTGGGACGGTAGGAGACAACGCATGAGGCCAAGACAGAACTAAGATGAGTGGTCTAAGTTATAGGGAGGACTGTGTGAACGGAGAGCTGGCTGTTATCTCTGTGGAGGCCTTTTAAGAGGAGACATGGTTCAAATAAAGAGACTTGAATGCAGCAAATGTTTACATCGGTGTTTAAAATCATTCTCAGAATAAAAAAATTGACAGGGGGAAAGAAGAGGAAGGTATTGTCTAGGATCCTGATGAGACATGGAGGCATAGCAGGAAGGACTCATGGTAGTAGTGGTGGTGGTGGTGGTGGTGGTGGCTTTGGCAAAAAAGCAAGGAAGGAACAGAGATCAAATACCCCAACCTTTGTCTCTTCCCAAGCTCGAGTCTCCTGCTAATGCCTCTCATTGGCTGAATTCAATTGGAAATTAGCCAGAAGGGCTGACAAGATGATTCATCCCATAGGGGCAAGCCTCTGGGTGCACAGAACAAGTTAGAAAAAGGGCATGAAAGGAAAAGACCAGCAGTACATGCAGACCAGCAAGCACAATAGACTGGGAAGGGACATTGTTGGCAGGCTTTTTCATAAACAAGATATTTCATGTAAGATCTTCCAATTCCTATAGCTCTCATTTATTTTTTCTCCCCAAGAAATGTTTTAATAAGTTAACATGGCTTTTTGGGTTTCTTGATAGCCAAAAGTAAGAGATCTGATTAACCAATCCAAGTCTTTTGGATACAATTACAATATATAATGTCTCTTGTTAATAAATCCATTTCTAACTGGCTCACCCATTAGCTCAAGCTTGTTTAAACTGCGGTCTGTGGCCCAACACAAATTTGTAAACTTTCTTAAAACAGTATGCATGGACCTTTTTTTTTTTGCTTATCAACTATCATTAGTGTTAGTGTATTTTACTTATAGCCCAATACAATTCTTCTTTTTCTAATGTGGCCCAAGGAAACCACAAGGTTGGACACCCCTATGATTAGCCTTTTTAAAAAGATTGGTTAGCATGACTTATTTCTCAAGATCTTGGTCACCTCTGGCTACAGTTTTCAAACTAAAGACATAGGGTAATCTTTTAGATTTTGTATTTCATGGGACAGAAATTGTCTGCAGCTTTACTGAACTAAAAGCTACAAGTTAATCTTGGCCTTACAGCGTTGTGAAAAATAGGGGAAGGAAGGAAGGAAGGAAGGAAGGAAGGAAGGAAGGAAGGAAGGAAGGAAGGAAGGAAGTGGGGGAGAGAGGGGGAGAGGGAGGGAGAGAGAGAGAGAGAGACTCTTGGTTGAGAAAAGATCAAACATGTAAACTCACCACTGAAGGGAATATCCAGTATGCTCTTTCGCCTATTTCCAATTTTTTGATACTGTTTCTTAGAATCTATTTGAGAATCTATCAATCTCCCTTCTCATATTTCTCTATTTTTAGAAATATTTTTTAGGAGAACCAAATCATCACAGTCGCAGAATAACTTGCTTTGCCTGAATGTAGTGAGGGCCAGACTGGTTTCTGGAGAAAGCAATTCAGGAAACATGGAGGAGACAGAGAGAGAGAGAGACATCATATCCAAGACAGTAAAGTGATTTTATGTTAAATTTTTTTTTTTAGCTTTTGTAAGGATTATAAATATTTCAAATTTTAACTTAGGCAGTGTTTTCCCATTAAATTTGTCTGACCTTTATTTAAATATCTGAGTTGTCCTTCCCTGTTTCAACCCGGGAGAGAGAATTTCAGAGACATCAAAATCTTGTGTTGGCCATGAACATGGATCCCGTGTTTACGGTTCCTTTAGTCTTCAGTTTTTATTAATATTTTATTTTGCTTCCTTGGAAGCCAGGACAGCTTGTTCCTTGAAGCTTTCTCTAACTCCTCTTATGATGCTTTTAGGTCCTTAGGTGACCCAGAGAGGCCCCAGTGTTGGTCATCAGACGTTTGCTGGGCTGAGCAGTGCTTCTATTTGGGATTTCTGCTGCGCATCCTTTCTTGTTGCTTTCTACTACACATTTAGTACAATCCAATTTATCTTATCTAGAGTTTCTCCTGGAAGGGAGTGCTAACTTACATTTTTTTTATTTACATACACAAAATCTGCTCCCAATACTAATGTGTGTGTAGTGCCTTCTGTGATCAGAGTTGGTCTTGTTTCTACCTGTTTGAGTCAGAGAGCTACATTTTCTGGCTATAAAAGCAGACTTGGAGAAGAAGATCATGAAGAGTAGAGAATGATGGGAAGATTTTTTAAAAGCCTGAATTTACCTATGACTGCAGATTTGGCTATTAGCAATAAGCCATTATTGTTGTAAAGCTAAATCCTTTAAGATTCATCTTAAATCCTAGCTTTTTGTTCTTCCAGAATATAATTCCCATAACATAATTGCATAAGATCTAGCTTTCAATGTCATAGCATGATTGCTTGTATCTCTTATTATCCCTTAAAACATATTGTAGGTCATCTTATTATTTTTATGTGTCCTCTTCTCTATTAAGACCCTAAAATATAGGGATGGAGGATTTCCTTGGGCAGAATAATGAGAATAATTGCCAAAGGTGAGCTAGCAGTCTGGGAGCATGGCAGCTAAGGCAAGTGCTGACACCATTTACTGTCAACCAGTCCTAGGGAATATTATAAAGTAAGAAAAATGAAAATGTCTTGAATTAGTCAAAATATTGCCAAAGTATTTTCATGTTGCTTTCTTGGCCACCAAACCTTCAATTGCATAGTCGATCCTGGCTACATATTATCTTCTCAATTGCATTAAAACCCACCGACACTAACTATATTCCAACACTGAAAAATCCTACTCTCTGAAACACAAAGTAAGTTAGTCAGATAAACATATGCTACTAAATGATTGCTAAGAAGTTACCTCTCCTAGATATTGCAGAGTTTAAAGCATCAATTATATTTTTAAATGCCCCAGAGAAGGCCTATAACTGTACAAGTTCAGACAATTAATCTCACAAACTCATCCTAGAAAAAGTGCTGTATCCCTCATTGCTGACTATCACTATGGTCACCTTCCAAGTACCCCACATTGGGGAGCTGTGCATTGACGCCAGTGCCTAGTCCACCCTTCAAAGCAATTTTGGAACAGCCACCAGAGCTGACAATTAAGTTTGTGAACTTGCCACCATACACTTAACATTGGCAGCACTGTACAAAAAAACGTATGAAAGTGTCATAACCTTGGCCATCAGAGCTGTCGTCCTACCCAAAATCATATCTCTATCTCTATTACTTCCATCTCTATTACCTCTATCTCCATCTAGCTATATAACGTAGATTGTAATTTTAATTCCTAAAAACAACTTACCTTGGTCTATAAAATTGCGATTTTCCCTAGGTTCTTTGTCTCTTGAAAGAAAGAATTCAGTGAGGAGAAAATTTGGGAAAATATAGAAAAGTTAAAAGTCTTTTAGCAAAAAAAAGTACACTCCGAGACATGGAGCGAACTGACCCAAGAGTGGCAAGCCCCCCCTTACATTGTTTGGGTTTTGTACACGTATAGGTGGGATTTCTCCCCCTTTCCCTCTTTTGTGAAGCAGGACTCATGGCAGGATAAGCGGGGCTATTTCTGCTTTGTCCTGCATTTCCCTGCTCATCTTATCTTTCCCATTTGAGGACAGCTGAGGCCTGATTTCTTATGCTGCATTTCTTTCCTGAGGACTTTGTCTCTTTATTTTAGGGGAATCTAGTCCGAGGCCCCCAACATGCCACCGGTTCCTTCCTTTGCATTCCTTTCCTCCTTAATTTAGGGATACCATCCCTAAATTTGCATACCACCCCCAACAGGGCCTCCTAACAGGCGAATTCTTTTCTTTGTATTCCTTTTAATTTAGAGGCAGCTGATAATGAATGGACTGGAACATCCCCATTTCCCCCTAATATCTACCTTCCTGCCTATTCTGTCACTGGTGGGTTCTATTTTCTTTATTTTACAGAGGAAAAAGAAGCTTCACCAGTGTTAAGTGATTTGCGGAGGCCGCCCCCTCACAGGTGCTAAAGTTGAGATTCCAACCCCATTGGGCTGGCCAAGAGCTAAAGTCTCTTTCACTACCAGTGGTTCTCAACCTTCCCAATGCCACGGCTCTGTAATACAGCTCCTTGTGTTGTGGTGACCTCCATAAATTATTTCCGTTGCTACTTCATAGCTGTAATGTTGTTACTGTTGTGAATCGTCATGTAAATACCTGATGTGTGTTCTCCGATGGCCTTAGGCGACCCCTGTTGAACTTCTGCACTAGGCTAAAGGCCATCAGGAGAGACCCAATTCGGAATACGGTCAGATCCACTTGGATATTTGTGCTGCTAAAAATTTTGCTTCAGAATATTAGTAGTTGATCACTGAACAGATAAGCTAAATGTCTAGAACCAAAAGAGTGTTCCATTAACTAAGTGGTCTTACTACTTAATAGGACTTGACCAGGGGGGGACAAAGTCATTCCACAGAACAAAGACCAAATATTGTACAGTAAATACTAGAAAAATATCTAAATGAATACGGCCATGAAAAACACTGTTAAAATTCAAGAGGAGAAAAATAGAGTGATAACTACACTATTGCCAATAAAAAAAATTAAAAACTCACAGGAGAATATTTTCATTCAGCATTCCAGATGAATAAAAGTTACCTAACAGTCAATTGTATTATGCTAATCAATGATTTCTAGTACGTGCCCACCCCTAACCCAAACACGGTCTCATCATTGAGATTGCCATTCACAGGCAGAGAAATCAATCCCTATGAGACATAAAGTATAGGAGGTTGGACAATTAATCACCAAAAAAGTGCTACATACCTTGGTGCTGACTATTACTATGGTCACCTTCAAGTACTTCCCTTGCCAAGGTTATGATACCTTAGTGAATAGTTTGTACAGGGCTGCCAACATAAGTATATGGTGGGAAGTTTGTGAACTTAATTGTCAGATTTTGGGGATGACAACAGCTCTGATGGCCATTCCTCCTATTAGATATTAAGCTTTATCTTTTAACTGAAACAGTAATAAATTAGCATATTAATAAAGAGATCAATAGAATAGGCCCAAGCGATCAGAAATATAAATATATGTAGGAATGTTTGTATATAATAAAATTAATACTTGAAATCATAGGTAGAAAAATAGATGATTAATACATTTAATTGGGACTACTGGTTAACCAATGAAAAATGTCCTTTCCTAACAATTTATACAAAAACAAATTTTAGGTACATTAAGGATTTAAATGTGAAAAAGAAAAAAAAATTACAAGAAGAAATTTTAGAAAAACACTTTTTATATTAGACTGGGAAATTTCTTTTTAATTATGGGATAAAACAGAGGTCCTAAAAGAAAAAATACATGATTTTGATTATATAATTTTAAAACTGTCTATGTAGTAAAAATACTGAAAAATGTAGGAAACAAAATTAAAATTTTCAGTTCATGTAAGTAGAAATTGGTGGATTTTCTATAAGTCAATGAGAGTAAATAATAGCAACACAAGTTAAAATAGGCAAAACTTTTAGAAATGTCAGAGAAATGCAAATATAAATGGTCCTTAAGCATGCAAAAATATGCTCAAGCAAATTTAGTCATAATAAGACAAATATGTTTAAAACTATAAGATGATATTTTAATTAGCAACAATTAAAATGTTTGCAAACACATTGCGTTGATGAGGGAATGTTAAATAAGCACTTTTGTATATTTTTCTGAGAATGTAAAATGGTACTATATTTATAAAATTGATTTGGCAATATCTATGGAAATTGGATGCAGAAGCAGCAATTTCATTTCTAGGAATTTGTTCTATGGGTGTGCTTGCATAAATATATGCATACATTCATTGCAGTCTTTTTTGTAATAGCACACTATAAAACACATCCTAAATACTAGCGCTGGTTAAATAAATTATGGTACATCTGTATAGTTTGCTTTAAAAAAGAATGAAGGAGATCATATATGGATATAGAATCATCTTCAGAATATATGCTAAGTGATGAAAGGAAAGCAACTCAGGGTTTGTTGTCTATTTGTTAAAAGGGAAAAAATAAAATACACATGTCCACTTGTCTGTGTGCAGAGAATGTCTCTGAACAAAGACCCAATAATGTAACTCTAACAGTGGCTTCTGGAGAAGGAAACTTAGTTGCTGGGAGACTCAGTTGAGAAGAGATTTCGTTTTTATTTTATATATCCTTGTACCTTTTGCTATTATATTTTGTATCAATTTAAAGAAAAAAAATAAGACTTTAAACCTTTCCAAAGATGGATAGATATTTAGCAGGTTATCTCTCATAAAAGCAAGATGTCAAGGGAAAGAACCAGATTTGAAGTCTAGGGAAAAAAAAAAAGGTATCTAGCTAGGTGACTACCAATCAGGAGTAGGGCCAGAAAGTTGAACAAAAAAGAAATTTAAGAGCTAAATCAAGGAATACCAACTGTCTGCCCCAGCATCAGCCAAACTTATTTTAGGCACCATACGTGGTTGCCTCCAGGGTATGACTCAGCCTGTCTTGGCAATTTGAAAATGATTTTAATAATTTCCTTAAACTTCCAGTTGCTAAAATCAATAGCATTTACAGTATCTAATTAATTCATTCCAACTTGCCATCTACTAAGCACAGATGTTTTCAAACTAATTTTAGCATACCTTTTCTTAAAAATAAAATATGGTATGGCATCTCAATATCTATATAAATAAAGTAAAGCTGTTCTGCTTGAAAGACAGAAAGGTGGTAGAGGCCCACCGGTCCACATATATATTCCAACGACTATGTATAATAATGTTATTTAAGGCAGGCTTGAGCTCACGTCCCCTCTCTCTCCATCCATATACCATATGTGTTGTCCTTGTGCCACTCTATTAGCTGGGCTGATCTTTTCATTTCGCCTGGATTTTCCCTCCCATCTCCGGGATTTTCATCATATTTTTGCCCTTGCCTGGAATCCCATTCTCCACTCCCAGCTATTCAACTTCTCTCAACTCCTGAGACCTAGTTCAAGTTCACATTTTCTAATGAAGCTTGGGGGCTGGGCAGCGGAAATGAGGAGGGAAATGGGGGATTCATTACTTGCCAGCTACTACACCTTTTTTGCATTTAGAGTTATGATTGCTCATTAATGAATTTGATATATGACCATTAGCATATTTAGGTCTAACAGTTTTATGATTGTTAGTCTTGTCTTGAAGTAAATTATGATTGGCACTGGTTTTTGAACCTCCTTAGCACAGTAGAGTTGAGAAGAGTGTGTAGCCTGTACATTTATGCTAAATTAATTTTTACTGAACCTAAATAAATGCTTGTTTTCTGTTACTTATTTTTTGTTTACATTTAAAAATGTTTAGAGTTGTTTTTTTACCCTCCTGCTTGAATTCTAGTTATTTAACTTTACATACAGGCATTTAGTAACAAACTTTATGAGCTTCAGTTCAGTGATTTTCAAATTTTATTATACATATAGACTTTCCTGGGATTGTTTTCAAAATGCACAAGCTATTTCTATTTCCCACAATACAATGTAACAGATAATCTGAATGACACTCTTGATTGAAACAAACTATACAAGTTGACGAAGTATTAGAGTAATTTTAAATTTTAAATCCATCATTGAGCAGACAAGAAAGTAAGATGCTTGCAATGGCCAAGGTCAAGTGAAAGCAAGGACGTGAGGAAGTGAGTTCCACAGCCAGCTGTCACCTTCTGACCTGAGCCTCCACTTCCACAGCTGCATGATGTACAAGAACTTAGAGGTAACTAGCAGTGACAAAACTCTTGCAGGAGACCTCTGCAAAAGCTCAATGGAGACTAATAAAATACCAAATATTAAGGAACTACAAGGAAACTAGCTTTTCTTGAACTTGAAGCCTTGTAGGGAGCAGAAGCTGGACTCTCCCTTACATAGGTTTATGGTCTGAACATAAGATACCCGTGAAATATGGTCCAAAAAAGCCCAAGAAGATTATTTCATTGAAAGTGATCTAAGCTAGCAGTGACCATAGATAACAAATAGAAGCAAATAAAATATGCTTCTGAGCGGTCAGAAGGAACACAATTCAACAGAAGCATCAAAGAATTTTTAGCTTTCATGGACCATGAACTGAGAGCTACCAAAAATAAATAAATAAATAAGTAAATAAATAAAAAGACAACACTGAAGCATACAAGGAACCATGAGTCAAAGTCAGAGGGAAAATAAAAACCAGTACAATTAGCCACAGAAGCATACCATTCATTTAATGGATCTCATAGAGACTCTCAAATAAGAATATAAAATATTGTTCAGACTGAGTCTGAGTTGTTCCTACATTTGTGCCTGAGAAGTCACAAGCCCAGGTGGCAGAGTGGGAGACATCGTTTTATTGAGACTTGCCGGCGGGGAGTCTCCAGTGGTGGCCGGCAGGAAGGGGAGTGATCTGCCCACAGGCAGAGAAGAAGCAAGGTTATAGAGGTACAGCAAAACACAGGGCGTTCTGTGGGGAGAGCTACAGCAAAACACAGGGCGTTCCGTGGGGGAAACCATCGGACAGGCCCCGCAGGCCTGCGCTCCAGCACACAGCGTCCCAAGAAGCCGAGGGATCTTCACTTCCCACCAGTGTGAAGAACTGTCTGATAATCAGCATTCCCAGGAGATTTCCTGCTAGCTTCTCTGCCTATGGGCCAGATTCCTACATATATGTATCAAGAAATCAGAGGTGCTTGATGAAAATACTCTATATCTTAATTTTGGTAGAGCTACATGACTAAATACACATATGTATGTAAAAGTCTCCTCGACTTGTACACACTGTTTATCAATTGAAACTCAATAAACCTGACATAATCAAAGAATTACCAGGTACAAAGATCTTATAAAAAAAGCTGTGGGATACAAAATGATCATTAGAGGGCTATTTATAGCTTTAAATACTTCTAGTCCTAAAGAATAAAGCCTAAAAAGAAAAATCTAAAACATCAACTTCAGACAATAGGAAACAAAACAAAATAGTCAAGAGAACAGAAAAGAGAAATAATAAAACAAGTGCTTAAATGAATACAACAGGAAACAAATATTCAGTCCTGAGTGCCAACAAGGAGACAAAAGTTGATTTGGGGGGGGAAAGATTAAATTACTCGGTAGCCTCAGTAACGTTACCACCAGAATTCGTGTGAAAACAATCCAGTTCATGAATGACAGCTGCTTTACCAAAACCGACTCTGAAAGTCAGCCCCCCAGCAACGGACACATCCTGATACCCACATTTTCACAGCTAAATACTAACCAGTCACGAAACCCTTGCACCGCTGCGACCATGGCTCATCCTTGAACTCAGTGCCTGCCAAATTCTGTGTACATGTCCTCTGGCTTGCTCAAACAGGCTGTCATAGGTCCAGCTATTTCAGACACTCAGTGGTAGCTTTCCTCATTTCTTGCACGTACCTCTGAAAAGTTTTCAACAGGCCCTAAGCTTTTCCTGCTTTTCCGAACAACACGATGCCCTTGCTTCAAGAGGGCCCTTGTTGCTCAACCATGAACATGGAGTGCAGACTCCTTCCTTCTGTTCTGGGGTACCACCAACTGGTGGCTGGGCATCACCTATACTCCCACAGACACTTCAGAGATAAGATGTGTATACTGGACTTACTGTAGTTCCATGGAATCATCCTCATCCTGTATTCTCTGCCAGGTACCACACCTACCCAGTCTCCCAAGCCAGAAACCTGGGTTTCACACTTAACACCTGTCTTTCTCTACTTTCCCATATCAATCAATCAACCAATCACCAAGACCTGCTCATCTTACCTCCTACAAGTGTCTCCAATCCAGGAGTTCATAACCTTGGCTGCATATTGGAATCACCTGGACAGCTTGTATAACTAGTGCTTCAGTTTCAATTTTGAGTTAAATTATCAGGGGCTGAGGGCACTGGGCATCATGATATTTAAAAGCTCCTTAGGTGTCCTAATGGGAAGTCCAAGTGGAAAACCAAGCACCTCCCCCCTCTCTCTTCGCATCTCCATTATCAACTTACTTCAGGCTGCCACAGTTTCTCACGTGGATTATTAAAACCATTAGTAGGATCAGTTAGGCTCCTGGTCTCCAGTGTTATTCAGTTTAAAATCATCCTTTGCACAGCTGTACAGTAGTAATAGATACTTGACATCTCTCTGCCTTTTAAAATAATCTCGCCATGCTACCCATTAAAAAAGGATAACATTGAAGTTCTTTGTCAGGCCTACAGCAGCTTTCACCATGCATCCACTATCTGAAGATGTATGGCTTCATTTCTTGTTATTTTGCTTTTTTACATAATCTATAATAGAATCACTGACATTTTTATCATCTTATACACACAGTGTTCTGCTTTTTCTTCTGCCTGCAGTGATTTTTTTCATCTCTTCACCCCACTAACTAGTAATCCAGTTAGACTTACATAATAGTTTATAAAACATTCTAATGTCCCCTCCTCCAGGAAGCTCTCTTTGACTCTCTGGGGCAGGATGATTTTGCTCTTCTTTATACTCCCATAATACCCAAAGCTTAGTCTTCCTCATTTCCTTTAGCATGTCTTAGTACACCCCTTATGTTTCTGCCTGCCTCTATAGGCCGTACATTTCTTGAATCAGCTGAGAGCTGGTTTGGTTCAACCCTTGACATGGTTTGGGCTGATGGGGAATAAAATAATCAATAAAAGTAATACTTATTTTTTATTTGTTTATAAGGCTTATGCACACCTAAGTAGTAATAGAATTGGACCAATGTCACAGTAGCCGTATGAATACAGTAAAACAGGAGCACAGAGGAAGCCATTAAAGTTCATGGCGTATGGAAGGTGGGAGGTGGGATGTTCACAGAAGAGGCCAACGAGGTGATCAGTCTTCATTTAGAACTAAATTCATTGCTCCCATTGCATTTAAATATATATTTGTCTCATGTGACCTAAAAGAGTCTCACTTTGAGCTTTTTGACCTCCACATTAGGATGTTTTTACACTCTAGAGTATCAGTTAGAGCCACTGTATTTTCATTTTACAGGTAGAGACTCTGTTAGAAAAGGTGCAAGTGGCAATTTATGGCAATAACGTCTGGTCACAATGCCATGCATATGAGGAGTTCTCCTTAATGTAAGTACTTCCTTTGGTCCTTGCCTGTAGTCATAGAACTATAAATAATCTTGCTTGACTATGCGGACCACCATGTGAGCGTGGCGGGGAGAATGAGCTCTTCTGCAGGTTTTTTTCTTGCCATCAATTATCATTACACTCCCTCCCGTATTATACATTTCAAACCTTTCAGCAGACTAGTCGTCATTTGAACTTTTGAAACTGAATAAAACAATCAAGTCAGGGAACTCTAGAAATCTGGGGGATCGGTGGGTGAGAGTGGTTTGCAAGTGCCCCATTTCTGTTCTTTTGCTTTCAACACTTCCTTTGCCTTAAATATTCACTACAGAAGCACTTGCATTTGCTGAATTTTAGCTCTAGCTTTGGCATACTGGAAACGTAATGTCTAGTAGCAAATTTATCATCACAAAATTATAATGCAACCAAACAGTTTGGTTGCCTCACAGAGTTTATTATAAAATGATTCTATATAAATTGCGTGGAAAGTATGTGGTATTGCCTTTTCAGCAGATATTTGCTTAAAATCATCTCTCTGGAAATAATTTATGATTTTAGAGTTATTATTAACTCTTACAGATAAGCAGGACAACATTTTGTGTCCTAAACAATTACTTTCTCACTAATTTTCTCTCTGAAGTATTTCCTGAGTGACCTAACTGTACTCATGCACTGTTTCAAAGCTTTTATTAACATGTACATGAAAATTTTATAGTTTTTCTCTGGCATAAAAATGTTCCACTTTTCTAAAATTGTTTTTTTTTCTCTGAAAGAAAGCTTATTTTTTTCCCCTTCCTCTATACCTTTATATATTTATGTATAATAATAAAGCTTCAAAGAAAAAATTCAAGCCCTTTATTCTGGCCCATTAGGGTCTATGAGCAATGAGATTGCCTGTGGGATGAAACTCAGCAGTGCAGGGATAGGCACTGACGGGGCGTCTCTTTCCCATCAGGAAGGGCAATGACAGGAAAGATACATATATTCTCAAGTACAGTACTTCTTTCAATGACCAGATTTTGTCATGTTTTTTTCTTTCTGACTGAATCACTCTTTTAAAGAGGGTTTTTTGTGTGTGTGTTTTGGGGTAGTTCCCTGGCTGAGAATTGAGTCCAGTTCGCAGCACTGAAAGCGCCAAAGCCTAGCCACTACGCCACCATGTTTTTTGCTGTTGTTGTTTTTTTAATGAATGTTGTACTTGTTTAAAAAAGCTTCAAGAGGAAACTGAAGTGTGACTTGGTAAAAACACAAGTTTTTTGATTACTGCCCCAAGTGAATTCTCAAACCCCCTTCTGCAATTTAATATAATATTACAGGAAATCAGGTAGACAAAGTGAAGATACCCATATATTTGGATCTTGTATATGGATGGCCTGAGTTAACATAATGAACATTGTATCTAATGATGGAAATGATCTTGAATAAAAGTTTCTAAAGAGATAACACTTGTACTGGGTTATCCCTGTTTGAAGACAGGGGAGTTGACATGTCCAGCTGGATAGAGGCCTGTGTCCAGACATGACATAACAAAGGTTTCCTTTCTTCCCTTCTATCTTTCCTTCTATGCTTTAGCAATAAAACTGAATGCAGGACAACTTTCACCAATTCCTTCTGTTGCAGCAATGGTTCCCAACCTCTGTTTCTCTTGAAAGAGGGAGAATTAGACTTGGAATTACAGATAACCTCAGGAATGTACCTGAAAATGGTGGCCCAAGTCACACATGGCTGAGGCCACTTTCATTGTGTAACCGGAGAAATTCCCTGAACCCCTCTGGACCTTACCTTCATATTCAGTATTGTGGTGCTGGTTTATCACTCCATCACAAATATCACCTCGTTAGAAACTCAGGGAGCAGGAGGGATGAGGTTGCTCACGGAGAGCAGGACCCTGGTCCCTAGAGGAGTGAACTGAACAGAGATCAGCATGGTGCCAGGAGTGCAACCCAGTCTTCTAGGCTCAGGCAGGGATCTCGGCAGAACACCAGTCATTACAGGCTCTAATTTCCCCAAGGGAATTAGAGACTGTAATCTAATGAAGAACTCGGAAACCCTAGAGCCATCCCAAGAAATATGAATACTTGGCCTAAGCAGAAAAGCTAGTTCCTGACCTTGTATTGTGAACATGGAAGTTCCTATCCCCCTCTCTGACTCGATGAGATTTGGCTGAGGGGCAGGTAAAGGGTCCTTCTGTCTACTAACCCGTATTTTAGCACAGTGAACAGAGGTGAACATGACTCCAACTGGCATCATCTACCCCCAAACGTTGTTGGGAGGTTCAGGGAAATGCTATGTTTACCACAATAACCTACAAAATACATTACTGTTTTACATAACTCAACAATTTACTCGAGATTGCTTTTCCCATCCCATTAATCCTAATCAATAACTAAGATTATTGTTAGAGTTCTATTCTGTTCAGATAGTGTCCAAAATGTCATTTGCCTAGATAATATGTAGCAAAAGCATAGTAATTTGTAAGTGATTCAACTCAGTTAATGACGGCCCTGACCGTATATTGAGATTTAGAAAATTTATTCTGATTGGGTTATAATACTATTGATGATCAAAACTGTTAGTTTTATTCTATAATGCCAGGGCCTATTCACTTTTCTTCAGTATTTTAATTTTTTTCTTAATTGAGTATTTCCTGCAAGATGCTAATGCTACTAAGGAGAACATAGCATTCTGAATAGTACAAATAATTCCCAAACTACAATATATTAATTGAATGACATCTTAACTTCTTAACCTCAACATTTAATAGAACGGGAACCAGGGCAAGAAAGAATAAAATGCAGATTTCATTAAGGTTTTTCTTCCACTTAATGATGTGCTCTAAAAGAAAACAGGAGGTAGGAGAAGAAAGGAGAGTCCAAACCACAAATCTAAGAAGATGTGGGAACATCAAACTGAATAAAACCCAGATTAACTCACATTGGGCACAAAATAATCCAATTGCTGAAAATCGAAGATGAAGAGCAAAACTTGAAGTCAATCAGAGGAGAACAAGAATGAACGATAGATGCATTCTGAAATTTACATGAATCTTAAACGTGTCATCCCACTGCATTTGTGAAAGAAGCCATATTCAAATGGCTACATGCTGCATGATTCTACTTACATGGCATTCTCAAAACTTTGCAAAACTATACATACAGAAAACATATCAGTGGTTCCCAGGGGCTACAGTAGAGGGTGGTGTTGATTAGAGAGGGTCATGAGGGAATTTTTGTGGATAATGGAACTGAATATATCTTAATAGTGGTGATGACTGCATGACAGTCTGCAATTATCAAACTTGTATTAAAAAAGGATGAATATGATTGTATGTAAATATTACATTTGAAAATATGGATGTATGTGGAAAAACTAACAAAAAATGTGGCTTTAAAGAGGTGATAGAATTCAATCTTTAATACTTGATATGATTAATATGAAAGCTTGATATTATTTCTTTAATGAAAAATATGTGTAAGTAATGTACAGAGTGCTTAGAGATAAAGTTACTGTAATTAAACACCTTTATTTGCACTTAACCATACTATGGACAACTTAGCCATGATCAAGAAACTCTCACTAGGGATCACAAAATTCAAAGCATTTATTTTACAAGAGAAAAATGAGTGTTGGAGAGAAACTAACGTTTTTAATACACAACGTGAGGATGGAGCGGGAGCTGAGATTCTACCTTGAAATTTCGGATTCCATTATGTCATTAAGTAGTCAAATTTAAAATCAAATGCTTATAAATTATGATGGGGTCAAAACACCCTGGCACTTCTTTATGCTACTATATTTGTCACCTACCACTTTGGGAAGGCGACATTTGTAATTCTAATGCAGATGTGTCTAGAAAACCTTCATAACAACCGGCAATGCTCTTCATTTTTGATAGTCATGCTTCTTACATATTTTAGTGTATTTATCAATATAAGTGCAGATTTTTATAGATTTCTCAGCTAAAATAACTAGAGCTCACTCACTGTCAGTTGAAAGTAGAGATTTTACCTTATGAAGTATGGAACACTCTAGTGTACTAAACCCCAGGTGATTCTTTTGATAAGGCGTAGAAAAAATAATTGGCCATTTACATATGGGGATTTGAAAGGAAGAGGGTAAGATCTTATTGCCATAAAATATCTTTTGTAAATAGTGGTCCACTTTCTATCCTGAGGCTGATAACTCGGTAAATGTGAAGTTTCATTTCAGTGTTGCTAGTTGTTTTCTTACAGGAGGATAATGCTATGTAATTTCTGTTGACTTGTTTATTTTGCTTTTTCTCCAGAGTCTTTCTGTCCTCAGTATCTAAGCTCTTCTGTGGATTTCTGATTTTCAATCCAGACTTAACTGCCAGCTTCTCACCTCCCTCTGAGCCTGGCTCACTTCCTTCAATTTGAAGGGCAGGGTGACTTTAAAGCCCCGTAAATTTTGGTTCATATAGTGACATAACCATTAAAAACTTGGATAAGATGTTGAAATAATATAAAAGGGAATAGTGATATTTCATAAAGCTTCCTTGAAGCTTTACTTAAATGAGAATGCAATCGACTGACACAGTGTAGGCCCTCTATGTGCTATTTCCCTCTTGGATCTTTTTGTACTGTATGTACATAGGCCATCTCTCTGTGTTCTTGGTGATGTGCTGTCTGCTAAGCATCTTCCATTTGCTTCTCTAGAGCACTTTCTACCCTTCTGACCTGTTTTGTGTGTGCTGGAATATTCCTAATGGGCCACTTTGCCGTTTCGCTATATGTTGATTAGGTCCCATGGGAGGCTCTGATAGAAGAATGAAGGTTGGGACAACTATGAGGTCAGGATATTTTTCCTCAGCTCCTTCCTTGACAAATTACAATAAATTGACTCTGTGTGTGTCTGTGTGTGTACGTCTGTGCCTGTGTCTGTGTTTTAACCAAAGGCCATACATCGCTCCTACTAGGCCTTCTGCCTGTATTCCTTTCTTGCTCTAGTTCAGTACCCACTCTTTCTGCTTGCCCCTTCATACCAAAGGTGGCAACTCTATCATAAGTAGCTTTGGAATACTGCGCTACGTCTTCTTCACGCTGTTGTTATTCTTAATCTTGCCCATACTTTCACAATAGTACCTTTTAAAACTCTTCTCTGTATATCTATCTCTGCCTTATCTTGATCCTGTCTGATACGTAGGCATCATAGCTCTGGAATAAATCAAATATGGTAGTCTTTAAATACTCATATTATCTTTCATCCCCACCATCAGGTTTAGAAACACTCCAGGAATCCACAAAGGTAGATGACAGAAAACTACAGGGGAAGCAGAGTATTACTGACTAGCTTTGTCTCTTTTCCATTTGAAATCAGCTCTCAATGAAGGAAGTGACTGAAAGATCAATCGCAATAGAGACACATGTTAGATTTATAAAAATAAATAATTAAATACAGTTAAGCAAAAGATTTTTGAGTAAAAAAGTACTTAAAAGGAAATGA